>JAECUM010000390.1:0-286348 GCA_016617855.1 Megalonaias nervosa | reverse complement strand
ATATATATATATATATATATATATATATATATATATATATATATATATATATATATATATATATATATATTGATTGGAAAGTGCATGAAGTTACGCTTACACTGTACTTTTGTCTTGAACATTATATAGATAATTGCTTACAATTTACTGAACACTAGATGGTTTCTAATGACATTCATTTACTGAACTTCATTTAACTGTTGTCAAACACTTTTTGCATACATGCTGAATTTACTTGAACTTTGCTGAAGAGTTGCTGAACTTTTTCTGAATAAACACTGGGTACTCAATGGAGTTTGATAGGTAACACTTGATGGGCTGTAAATGATAAACTTTGCTGAAAAATAAAATATCAGCATTAACCAGTTAATGGTATTCAGCAAAAGTGCAGATAAAATTTCAGAAGAAGAAAAAAAATCAAATGTTGATTAAGCAAATTATCAATCACTTATGGGGGGGGGGAGATCAATGGTTTCTGTCTGGCTGCTTGACCCAGCTTTAAAAATTGATAATTGGGTAAACATTAACATGTACAAAGGTGATTAGACTGATATGCGGGCAATTGAAATGTCTGTTATTTGATTGACATGTACCAGACTTACATTATGAGGGAGATCAGTGAAAGTGTTTGATGATCAGAGAGCTTGTTTAAATAAAATTTTTAAAGCAAATGTAATTTATTCCTATGGGCACAGTCAGAGAAGGATATGGGATTAATGCAGGAGGAAGTATAGCTGCATTTTAATAACCTTTTAATGATTCTTTGTCTCGGATTTCAATTGGTTCTGTATCATATCTGCAAGTGGAGGTGAAGAAATATGACTGCCAGATATGGATATGTATAACCAGAATGCATGTTAAGAAATGTACTGAAGTTATCCATGATTATTTTAAAGTGTTCAAGTTGAAAAAGTATATGGTTTATAATTTATGTTAAGAGTCTTTTGCAGCAAAAACAGAAATGTTTGTTTCATTGGTTTTACTTCAAGCTGTTGTATCAACATTCATATTGTTGTATCACAAAAATAGTGGTATGTCAATGAATCATTTTCTCGTGGGGTAGGGGCATGGCTGAAGATTTTTTTGTTGACCCTTGAGCCATGGATCTTTTTAATTATAGTTTTGCACTTGGTGCCAGATGAATATAAACAACTAGGACATTGGAATGTTTCACTGTAACCTAATAACTCTTTTGCATTTAGGTGAATGATGATGGAGACTTTGCAGAGATGGCTATGGTATGTTAAGTTTGAATTATCTCCCATGTGGGCACATGCATGTGGCTTCTGTGACTATATTTGTTTTAGCAGGTATCAATTTTTGTACCCCAAGAAATGATCTTTTTGTCAGAACTTGTTGGATCTAAAAATTCTTGGTTTATTGCTCTTCCCAAATCCACAAAAATTGGTACCCAACAAATAAATGTCATTTTGCACTGTATTTCTGTAAATAAACAATCTCTACCAGAGTTAACTGCATTCCATTAAATTTAGAATACTGTACTGGTAATTACATATACCTCAGTTACGTTGAAATGATTATGTATTGTTTGACTCGTGAACTCTGGCACATCATCATTTTTTTTTAACATGGCCTAAATAATGCTTCTAACATGTCAGAATCATTTGGCCTAAATAATGCTTCTAACATGTCAGAATCATTTGGCCTAAATAATACTTCTAACATGTCAGAAATAGTTTTTGAAATGTAAGTGAATAACTGTACATTTCACCTGTTTAAATGAAAATCCTGTCTCCAATGTATATAATGATTCCAGAGAAAGAACTATAATATTCAATCGGTTTTTGTTTGCATTTTGCAAGATTCTTTAAGAACTGTAAGATACAGACATAGGCAGTGCAGTAAAGGACAATGAGCTCTGGGAGAGGTTGGTACATATATATTGTTTTAGTCCAGTTTACATCCCCTTGAAAGTCCACAAAATGTCCATCATCTTTGGTCTTTGCTGGTCATCACTAGCATAGGGGGCCATGACAGAGTCCTGGAGAACTGTTATTCAAGTCTCGTGGTAAAAACTTGCATAAACCTTGTTCAATTTTAAGATCATGTTAAAGTCCACTGAGAACATCATGGTTTCCTTGGATCATACTACAACACATGCCTGTTGTCTTGGATTCCTTTGTCTTGGAACATACCACCACACATGCCTTTTGTCTTGGAACATGCCATCATGCATGCCTGTTGTCTAATTGTCACATTAAATTGTGAGTTAGAATCAGTTCTGAATAATTTTGTAATAATCAGATTATTGGGTGCAGTCATATTGGGAGAGATAATCAAAGTCCACAGTGGAGACCTCGCAATATAGATGAAGGGAGCTAGTACATAATAAGCATGTTGGGGTCATTTTATGACATTGTTGCTGTGTATATGATGCGCTTTACCCTCATGGAATTTACTAAAATGATATTTTTCTAAATGTATGGCATAGATAATACATAAAATGTGTGACATGTTTATGCTCCCACCATGACAGTGGTAGGTTTGAAAATCTTATTCTCATTTGTCTTTTCATCCCTCTGTCTATTACACTTTTAAGTTCTTCAGTCATACAAGTTTTCAGGTACTGTGGTGTTGGGGCATGTGAGTGTGTGTACATGCTTACTGTCAATTTCCTAGTACTATTGGCAACTATTGTTGTTGAAATCAGTCTTTCACATTCTGTTATGAAAGACAGTATATTAGAAGTGTCCCAAAAAAAGGAAAGAAAGAGGCATAATCAGCTTATTATAAAAGGTAAAGGATGGCATACAGTTGGGGACTGCACACTGATTTTATCTTTTTTCTGAGCTTTGAGAACTGTTTGCTGGTTTTGCACCTACTTTTCCTTTCTCCAAGCATTCTATTTCTATGCAACATTTATCAAGCAATTTCCAGTGGCTGAGAATGAGGACACAAAGATGGCAGACTGATTTAAAGGGAGGTAATCATGAAAGCTTGTACAACTATATAACCGTTTTCTATGCCAGTGTTGTACACAGCATGAGATTAAAAAAAAATTAAATCTCTTGAAAGCATGATCTAATATATATATATACACACACACACACCTTTCCCTCGATAACTCGCGCACATCGGGATCCAAAAACATAGACCGCACTATAAGCGAGGGCACAAGTTACCGAGGAACCTAAAAAAAATTGGGCTAGACATCCAGAAAACCACTGGGTTTGAGCCGGGGGGGGGCCATTGGGCCGTTTAATGACTGAATCCTCGTTTTATAATCGCGTTGAGAATAATTGTTAATAAAGTGTGTTTTCCGATGAAGTTGTGTGTTATTCTGTATAAATTACATTTATTTTCAAAATGTCCAACATCTGAAAAATTGATAACATGATTCCAACTGGTCACGGCTTTTTGTTTTGTTGACTAGTCTCATTCCCGGAGTAATGTGTATAGTATTTTACGAAACAAGGAGCCAGCAAAGCAGGGAAGCAGACTAACTGTTGAAACACTACCAAACAAGATTCCTTTCTATAAAAAAAACTCAACATTTCATGAGACAATCGTCTACGTCGAAACTCAGTTTGTAAAATATTGATGCCGTGACTTCATTGCCAGTAACAGCGAAAAACTTCTTATCATCCTTGAGGATATCTGTATGTGCGAATTCAGGAATTCTCTGAAACTCGTTTTCCCCACAATGGTCCATTTCTATGAAACAAAGCTCTTTATTTTATGAAGTACTCATTTCACTTGGTTGCCTTGCCATCTTAAATCACAGTAATGATTGAGTAGGTTAATTTAAGGTAGTTTAATTAGTAACATACACAGTAACATTCGAGTGTTCGATTGATCAACTGAAATGAGTTACCTGACATACGACCGGGGCACCTGGTTCTTAAGCATGTAGGATTTGTATGCCTTTTAAATTTTTTGTTTATTTGATTCAAAAGACGTAATTAATGTGATAACAGAAAAGGAGGCCTGCTTTTTATTTAGTGCAACAATACAACGAATGCTTCCGCTAGTCGATATCAAAACACTCAGCACTTAATTAGGTTCTCAGAGAAATGCTCGCGGACATAGCTTTTGTGGTAGATTGACACATTTTACGTTTAATTACAAGAGGACACATTGTATTTTATGATGATTGCACTTAAAAGGAACTAAAAGGTAGAACTAGAACACAAATTTCAATTGATAAAAAAATTATTTAATTGGTATTTATTTATTAAAGTACTTCCTCCACTAGGCGTGACATTTTCATTGATCGAAATTTCCTTGAATATCGTTAATTACTGTGTACTAAGAATGTCGTTTGGAAAGAAAATGTAAATTTTATGACTTCTTTTTAAAGTTGATATTTCATAGCATTGGTTAAAATTTCCAGGTCCTATTTACTGTTTTCGACGATAAAACAAGCGATAAATCAGAGTTTCCATTACTAATTTTGATCACGATTTTCTTAAAGTTAAATAAATGGGGATCAGGATTTTGGTATTTTTTGGTTTAAAAAATGGGATGCACGCATGTCCCCGCGTTATAAGCGGGTTCGTGAGTTGTCAGGGTGCGAGTTATGGAGGGAGTGGTATATATATATATATATATATATATATATATATACATTCACATGTCCAAATTTCTCTTTTAAATTAGAATTTTTTAAATATATTTCTACTGTAACAATTTGTTAACTTTCTAAATGGTTTCATGGTTTTTGTACATGACACATAACTTGCCTCACATCATGAAGATTAAGTTTTTCAATTAATATAAATGTTCAAAGTAAATATTTTACATTTGTTTTAAAAAATTCTGCTATCTTTAGTGTTATAATTAACAGTAATCTGGTTTAATTATGATTAATTACAATATGATGGCATATTTAAAAAGTTGTTATGGAGTTGGGAATTCATTTAAATAATATTTTAGAGGTCAGAGCTACATGCTTCAATTAAAGTTACCTGTATTCTTGAACAGGTTTTGAACAGGCAACTCTTAACATACAATAAAAAAAAAACCAAGTCAGCAAAGGTTGTAAATAAACTCACTTAACTAGAAATGGTGTCTGAAATATTTAGGCTGTTGAGTGAATTTTTCAGTTATTTGCCTGATTGGGCAAGTGCTAATTCAGGGCTGACCATTGTTTCTCTAAAATGAAACAGATGTTATTGTGCAAAATTTGGTGATGTTCATTGAAAATCTACTTTGCTATTTTAAATTATTCATTCATTGCATTGTCTTGAACCCTACTTAACCTACACTTATGAAAATTGGTATATGGATGCATCTTAAGTAACTCAGTCACAGCAAAAGGGGGTTACTGTGACCCAGTTTGCACACTTGAGCAACATATATTTTCAGCCATTCTTCTTTTAGACAATCAGTATTGGGGACATATTCCATCTGCATTGGATATTGGTGTGTGGGTGCATCTCAAGAAAATTAACTGAGCCATAGAATAGTAGGTTACTGTGACTCAATTTTAAAAATTCAGTGATAGTTACATTTTAAACTATCAATATCCTGGACCCTATATCATCTAGACACAAAATTAATGACAACGGATTAAGGAGAGCAACTCTACCATACTGAAAGTTGGTCACTTTCTGCCAAGTTTCACACCTGAGAACTTTTGTTTTTGAGCTGTTACAGTCTTAAGATCATGGACCTGATTTCTCCTGCATGCATTAAAATTGGTATTTGGAGTAACACAGCCAATGAAAGTAGGTCACAAAGCTAATTTTCACTCTTGAGTGGCATTTGTATTTTTAGCTCTCTGTTGATTACACCCTTAATATCTTGAACCCTATTTCACCTACACTTATGGAAATTGGCATGTAGATGCATTTTATGGAGATTGACTCAACCATATCCAAGATAGGTCACTCTGACCTAATTTTCATGCTTTAGTGACTTTGTATTTTCAGCTAAGAGCTCAATATTTTGGACCCAATTTCACCTTCACTAATGAAAATTGTTATGTGTATGCATTGTCAAAGATAGTAACTCATTAATACCAGAAGTAGGTTACAGTGATCCAGTCTTCGAGCTAGAGGGACTTTTGCATTTTCAACCATTTGTAGATACATCTACTGTATCTTTGACTCATTTGATAAATAAAAGTTTGCTTTGACCCTATGATAATGAAACTTTTTATGTTGGTACATCTGAGTTGTATATTGCAGTATACCGGGTTTCCACACTACCGGGAAATCAGGAAAAGTAGGGAGAAATGATAATTTTTTCCCGACCGTGAAATGTCCTTGATTTTCGCAAATATTGATGAAAGTTGAGAAAAACTGGGAATTTTCCACCACCACTTGACATAAGAAACAATCACATAATTGAGTTGTAACTAAACTGATCATGAGTCAAATTTATCGAGTTCTAACCAGAATATTCGGAGGGTGCAGTATGGATCATTTGGGTGCTTGCAATAAACGTATATGCTTAATCAATCCAAATGCTCAGTGGATTAGTCTAGTAGACTTTTATTTTCAGAGTCAGCTCTATATCTGTATCTTTCCTTACATGGAAGGTATGAAAACCAGTCTAGCATCACAAGAGGCCAACATGGTGGTGGCAAAGCATAGCCACTTACTGGAAGGCCTAGCAAACTTTAAACATTGTTAGATCGAGTGATACATGCATGAAATCGATATGAAAATTACTTATTTTCTCAGAAATTGTGAGTATTAAAATCGTTATGTCTTTAATCTGTTGAAAGTCAAGATAAAACTATGGCGTTGATGAAATGTGACCAGGTACTCGCGATTTGCATTGCTAGTTGCATGAATACACAAATCTAACCCACATTTTCAAATGTTTTAGAGAAAAAAAAATATTAAATGAAAGTCGTATACTGGTTGTAACAAAAATACAAAAACAAAAGAACACAAATTTTATATATTTATATATTCTGAGAACAACTTATGGAGTTTTGTTGTATCACATGACTACCATGTTGACATGTGCTCTCTGCTAGATAAATCAGACTGGCCAAATTGTTGGTTTTTACAAAAAGTATCTGACTTTCATTAATATAACTGAATTTCTGTACAACAACATTAAAAAGGAGTTTGTTGTTGATATCACGTGACTATTGGACTTCCGATGTCGTCATTTGAGATTTGTGAAGTTATGTGACTAGTAATGCAAATGACGAATACCGGGTCAGGTTTCATCTATGCCGTAGTTTCATCTAGTCTGTCAGCGGATTAAAGATATAATGATTATAATATGTGCGATTTTTGAGAAAATAAATCATTTTCCTATCGATTTCATGCAGGTATAAGTCAATATAACATAAGTTTAAATTTGCTATGCCTGCTGGTAAGCGACTACCATATGTCGCTACCGCACGGTGGCAGCAAATTCCAAATTTTCGATATGCAATTGCAATGACCCCACACCCCAGCCTAAATGTCCAAATATAAAAAATGGGGTGGGAATATTCAGAGGAAACCCAGATCAGAAAACGGACTGCTATTCGTTTTAAGCCAAATTTGTAGTCCAAATTGTTGAGCTGAAATGAATTGGGATGAAAAAACAAACACAAACGCTGATAATTCTATGCAACTAGTTTTGCATTTAATGTATGCTTTTATCCTTTATAACAATATAATTATATGTATGACTGTTTGTCTCTATTTTATTTATTATTTTAGAGCTGAAATGAGAAATTGTCATCCCTTGTATTATATGTTAAAAAAATGATATGAGCCCCTGTATCAATACAGGTTTGGGGACTGGTTTAACGAATTACAAGAAGACAAGTTGATTTTACAGAAAATTCAGTCTTTGTTTATACAACAGTATATAATTTTGAAGGTCTTTTATAAAAATTGAAATCAACTCTTTTGAAAATGTTTTTTAAATGATGGATTTTTAACCAGATCATCTTAAGGCGATTAGGTTGTTTGAAAAATCTTGTTTGGCATTTTATTGGCACAGATAAATTCAAGGTTTAACTCTTTTCATTACAAGACAAGATTCTAATTATTTGAGTTTTTTGGGGGTTTTTTGTACTGTAATAAGAAATGTTTACTTTCTATAAGATGCATATATTGCTATAGAATTCTTTAGAATTAAAGGTTTGAAAGGAAACAAAATTAATTTATGTTCATTATATTGTTCCCACTTAGCAACATAATGCAGGTCAGCAAAATAAAGTTAGACTTTTTATTCTGTACATTGAAATGACTTTACATGCCAATTTATAGGAATATAATCAAACTTGTTTCATGTGATACATTTTGTAGTTTTGTATATGGTCATCTTTTCTGACTTAGATGTTTTGGAGAGTCTTGAAAGAGAATCATCTTTAGATTTAGAAAATGCATGTTTTATAATCTAAAATGTTCTTTAATTCCATTCAGTAATGGTCATATGTGAACCTTGAAAAAATTAATTTCATCCTGGAAAAACCCTGAAAATGACATGGAAGTTTATCTTTAGAAAAGTGTGGGAACCATGAGTATTATTTCCTTCCTCAACATGTCGGCTCAGTCATTTGCAAAGACTCGCAACCTGTGGTTACCTGGTTTGAATTCTATCCAGACATTCTGGGTCAGCTGTTGTGGCAGATTTCAATATTAGACACATAACTAACATTTCTCCCTGTAAACGTTACTTCAGAAGTAAATGCAATATATTTAGCTTAAGATTTTGTTATGTTCATTATCCATGATCATCATTCATGTATTCTTGATTGGTGCTAATCAAAACCAATAAGGCATTTTTGTCAGACAATGAAATGATTAGGTTATGCTTCTTTTTTGCAAAGAGTACACTCCTCAGTCTAAAATCAATTGTAATGATCTTTTTGTCTTTATTTTGTGGGATCTTTTTATATGACATATGGGTGCCATTCAAGCAACTTTTGTGCCTCAAAGACGAAAAATAAGTAAACGGTACTGCTTAAAATTGACACTGGAATTTATGGCATGACCTTGTATCAGGCATGCATCATGAATTGTCAGGCAAAAATTTGTGATTTTAAATTTCTCAAAAACTATTACCTAATATCAGCCAAATTTTGGCAGAAAGCATTCTGAAATGAAGAGCTTCTAAATGTATACAAGTTATGCCAATCCACAATCAAATATTATCTACAGCTACTAAAAACAGAATAGGATTCAAAATACTTCCTTTCAGAACCCACTACAAAATTTGACCAAATGTGACAAATAGCATCTTAGCATGCAGGGCATAACAATTTGTAAACTGACGTCTGCTGTCAGATTTGGCCACCATTGCTAAAAGTAGAAAATCCAGTTAAAGTCTTTTTCTCTCAAAAGTCACTAAACAGAATTGGATCAAGTTTGATAGAAAACATCCAGTCATAAAGGTTTTCAGATTTATATGCCAGGGCCCTGAATGGCCAAGTTGTCTAAGGTTCTCGCCTCTGCAGATAACTGACATCTCATTTCTGCCCACGTGGGTTAGAGTCTTTGTCTTGTCCAGAGTGGGTAGTATGTGAGAAAGCCTGTCAGTAGCTTTCTATGGGTCAGTGGTTCTTCCTTCACCTGATATACTGACTGCCATGTATAGCCTATCATGTGCTGAAAAATTACATCAAGCCCACAACAAGAACAACAGCAACAAAAATAAATGGTGTAGATGGCCTGTTTAACCTGGCTGCTGATATTAAACCAGAATTTTTTTTTTTAATTTCTTTTTAAAAAGCTCTAAATCTAATTTGATGAAATCTGACAGGTGTTTCATCTTTAAGGCCTTTCAAATTCTATACAAATAATGCTGGTCTTTTATCAGATATGGCTACCATTACAAAAATTATAATAAAACTTTTTGCAAAAATTGATAACAGAATTTGACCAACTTCAATAGAAAGGATACTGATGTCAGTACCATTCAGTAGTAAACCAATAATGCTGATGTGTCATCAGATATCAATTTTCTATAGAAAGTGTCCTGCTGCCTGACTGCTATCATTTAAAGTAAAAGAAAAACAAACTTTTAATGACTTTTCAAAAGTCACTGAACATAATTAGACCACATTTGACAGAAAGCAGCCTGGCATAGAGGACTTTTGATTTTGTACAAATGAGGCAATCTGACAAAGAATATGTCCCCATTATTAACAATAGAGAAACCTTTAAAACACTTCTTACAAAATAGCTGAACAGTATCAGACCAAATTTGAGAGAAAATGTCTGTTGTAAAGGTCTTTTGGTTTTATACAAATGATGCCAATCTACCATTAAAAATGGCCACCATTACTAAAATGACATTCTCAAGAACTATTGGACAGTATTAGGCCACATTTAAGATAAATGATTAGGAATGAAGATCTTTTAAATTAACACTGATAATGCTGATCCGCTATCTGTTAGGCATTCAGTTAAAAAATGTTTAAACTTTCAGATGACTTCTCCTTACAAACTGATGAATAGATTTTGACCAAATGGAAGAGAGAGAGATCTGGAGCTTCAAAACTGCTGTACAGAATTTGGCCAAAATTGACATTTAGCATCCTGGCAAGAAAGCAACAATGCCAATCTGTCAGAGAACTTGGCCACATTATTAAAAATAAAATATAAAAAATTCAGATAACTTCTCAAAAATGAAGTAATCAACAAAATTCTGACAAATTTGTCATAACGCAGCCTGGCATAAAGGCCTTTAGTTTTGCAAAACTGATGCAGCTCTGCTGTCAGTATAACCATTGTGACTGAAGACAGAAAAGCATTTAAACATTTTCTTATAATCTGGTTGATATAATTTGACCCAATTTAATACAGACCATACTGATATTTGAATAAACAATAATCTGCTTTCCACTTTGGATGTGATTACTAAATTTAAAAAAATGCTCCGATGGCCTAAGTGGTTAGAGCATCCGCCTCAGAAGTCATGGGTTTGAACCTGGCTGAGTCATTGCAAAGACTTATAAAAATGGTACTAGTAGCTGCCTCACTTGGTGCTCAGCATTAAGAGGTTAGTGTAAGGACTGGTCAGCCTGGTGTCAAGGTAATATGACTGGGTGGGACATGATTCCACGTGTCTGCTTCAGGATGCCCCAGTGCTAGACGTGACTATAAACTACCATACTGCAGACATCTTAATGATATGACTGCAGTTGTTAAAGCTACGTTAAAAGCACACACACACACAGACACACACACACACACACACACACACACACACACACACACACACAACATAATAAACATTATCTTTCAGAAAGCATTATACATATTCAATTAATGAAACATGTTTGCAAATGTTTCTCATGATTGGACTTGGACAAACAGCCCAAGATAGCTGATCTGAAACAACAAAAGTTAGGATTGCAATTTTGTGAGATTTCATCTTGTTGAGAAAATATGATGAGACATTGGTGTCACTTTTCCACTATCTATACTGGACACAGCAGTAAGTGTCATCAATGGCTAAGATTCTTTTTTAGTTTTTTATAAAAGTTTTTCCTGTCTGATACATTGTGGATACATAATTGCTTATGTGGCAGCCCAGTTAGACTTAGCATTTCACTAAACCCTGGTTTAGGTGTGCAAGCCAAAGCCAGCGTACATTATGACTGTGTGCAGCCATGTATTTTGCTATTAGCAATTTCACCAAGACACGTACAGATTCTGTGCAACACATGGACACTAGGGTCTAAACTCAAAATAAGTCCCAAGCAGGAAGTAATAGGTGGCCATACATTAACACAAGCAGGAAAAGAAAATGTTTTTTATTTTTTTTATTTTTAGACCAATGGTCCTTCAGATGCCTATTCTGCCATTTCTCAAGCCGATCGTATGTTGAATGAACCAGAGAAAATCAGGATCTGGCGGGAAGAACAAAAGAAGATGCTAGAAAAGAAAGGTTTGATTTACATGTATTAACATTTTATATATTGTGGAATTAAGAACCTGTCAGGATAAACTTTAACCAAGGAATATTACATGATTTCAGACATACAGGAAATTTCCACCTCTGATATTTTGCAAAGGGAGGGTAATTTTCACATTTTTTTGGGGAGGGATCAGTTTATTTAAGAGAATCATACAAATATAATCATTATATTCACTATTGCCTGTGATAAATAGCTTTTAATAAATAATGATAAAGCTTATAACTGTTTACTTCATTTATTTCATCATGGTGTTATATTTTATAGATTTTAAAATGGATTGTAACAGCAGAGACATAACCACAAAGACTGAATTATGTTTCTTCCATTCAAAATCCACTCTGGAGCTTTTTTATTAAATATTAGTAGTTTTGTGTTTTAGAGAGTTCTGTATATGTTTTAACAGATAAAAATGGTACATTGAAATGCCATTTGAACATAGATTTCCCTGATAGCAAATTCTTAAAGTGTCATTTAATGTTTCAGTAAAAAAATTATGCGACTGAGAACTTCAGAATCTCAACATTATTTTCAAATGTATACATCCTCTGCTACTGTAGATCAAGAAGAAGAGAAGAAGAAAGATGAATGGATGTATATTGCCAAGAAAGAGATTGAGGACTGGTACAAGCACCATGAAGAACAACTTGTCAAGACCAAGGAAAACAATCGGTAACCAGTCATCCGAGTTTTCCTTTTTTAAGACTAGTTTATGCTGGATATTTAGATTCAGCATTTTGTTTACATATTAGTTTCGACACTGGGGGTTGCTTCAGGGAAAATAGTCAGCCTAGGTATGGTCATTTTTGCCGGCTTACGGGTATGCTAGGAATTTTATGCTATAAAAGTAAAGCTTACTTAAGTCTCCACCCCCACCCCTTTTTTCTTCATTATAATGCTTTAGTATTTTGAAGTCATTATTAAATCTGATATGTGTATCAGTGACAAATCAGCGTAAAAAGTTCTTACTCGGTGAAGTTATTACTGCTCAACATTTATGCTGATTGACTGGTTGATTGCATCTTGTATTATGGTTTAATCTGTGAGATTTATGCTGTTTAGAATAAATACAAGAATATTACATCTCCATAGAGGCAGTTTGGCTCAACATTAGAAAGATAACTGAATTTAACTACTGTATTCAGTGTAATAGTTCCACATGCTAATAAGCACACAACTATCTTATTTATCAAAATTTGATTAAAAAGATAGTGCTTACTAAATGCACATCTTGATTGTGTCACGCTTTGTGAGAGGGGAACAGCTTTAATCCACCTAAATCATTATGGTTTTCATGGAACTTGCCACTGTGCATTCATGGTGTCTCATTGCGACTTTTTATACATGGTGTCTTATTACAACTCAACTTGCGACCATGCATGCATAGTGTCTCATCAATGCTCAACTTGTTACCATGCAAGGTGCCTCGTTACTACTTAACTTGCTACCATGCATACATGGGGTCTCATTGCCACTTGCCAGCATGCATGCATGGTGTTCCATTGCATCTTAACTTGTCATCATGCATACATGGGGTCTCATTGCCACTTGCCACCTTGCATGCATGCTGTCTCATTGCCACTTACCTTGCCACCATGCATGCATGGTGTCTCACTGCCACTTACCTTGCCACCATGCATGCATGTTGTCTCATTACCACTTGACTTAGTGGGCTAAATCAGTCTCAGAAATTAACTTTTAGGTAAATTTTTATTATAACCCTTTACCTCATAGAGTGTATGGCTTTTTAGCCCTTCGATACACATGTAGCAAAGTTACCCAGTGCAGTGCGTTATAAATAGAACACCTGTTACCTATTCTACTCCATACACATAGGCCTGTTAAGCAGTGAATTGTATGTTACATTTAACAGTAATTTTAACCATTTTACGTTTTTGGTACACATATTATGTATGGAAAGGTTTAAGAGTAAAATCCGATCGTTATAGCTGTATAATTATTTTTCACAGAATTTTTAAAATCTTGAGAGAACTTGTTCGCCATCAAGTCAGTGAAGCCGTGTGACCAACCATAGCTGCCATTTCTCATACTCGAAATTTACAAGTTCTTTGTCTGCGTCTACATCACTAAATCAGCTGAATTTGATAATGTATAAAAACTAATGGCTTCCTACATCAGTATCAGAGCCTTTACCCAAGTTATTGAAGCTTTCATAGTTGTGATTCTAATCGTGAAAACTCGAATAAGTACTGAATGAAATCCGCAACCTCCATTTTGGAGAGTGGAGAATATGACCCAGTTACTTTAAATAGCAGATTTCGACCAGAGCATAAACAGTGACCACATGATCTGAGTCATTCACACCAATGAATGTAGAATCTGATAGGGGGTTTTCCCCGAAGGTGGCGCTATGAAAACCCGCTCAAAATGGCCAATGTTTACAGCAGGCATCAAAAGGCGCTTACATATGAATCTGGTAGAGGCGTCAAAAGGCGCTTACATGCAAATCGGGTGGAGGCGTCAAAAGGTGCTTCCATGCGAATGATGTAGAGGCATCCAAAGGCGCTTGCATGAGGTAAAGGGTTAAAGGAAGCTAACTTTGCTAGGATGTATATTGCACATTATGGGGACCTTGTTCTTGATATCATTGAGATTAGCTTTAACCTCAAGAAATTTACCCATGTAATATTTTTTTTTAGCACAGCTGGCCATAAGGCCAGAAGAGCTTGTAGTATGTATTGACCATTATCTGTCAATATTATTTTCAACTGCTCAAAACCTAAACCACTATTTACCAAATTTGGCAGGAAGCCTCTTGGCCTATACAATTTTTAGTTTTGTACAGGTGATGCCAGTCTGCCATCAGATATGGCTGCCATTCCTAAAAAAAAATCTGAGAAACCTCCAAATGACTTATTTGATTACCAATGAGCACAATTTGACCAAATATAACAGAAAACATTTAGTGTAAAGGTTTTTAAAGTTGATATAAATTATGTCTGTTTGCTATTAAATAGGGCACTATTTCCAAAAATAGAAAAAAAACCTGAAGCATTTTAATTTTCACAAATAATTCTCATCCTTTACTTAATATGGCCATTGTAACTCAAATAAATGAAAACTTTTTAAATGATTTCTTAAAAACTGATAAAGAAAAGTTGATGAAATTTCAACAAAAAAAAGCCCCACCTGGGCATAAAACCTATGAAGTTTGCACTATGGATGCTGATCTGCCATAAATTAAGGCTGCCATTGCCAAAAAGAAGAAGAACCTTTAAATGTCAGAAAAAAGCATCGTACTGACTCTGATTTGTTGGTGAACTGCACTTGCCATGAGATGCAAACAGATAAGTGATCTGAGGTACACTTGTGCCTCTTCTTTCACATCAAGGCACTTGTATTGTGTATGATAATATTTAGTCTCCTAGCATATGAAGAGAGAACTTGAAGATGAATGTCAGTCATCTATTTTAAGAATTTATGTTTTCAGCATTAATGTCATAACACATCATTGCAGATTAAAACTAAGAAAGGTCTATTAATTTTGTAAAGTATTGTAACTACTTTGTTCTGATGTCATTTAATTTACAGAGAGATTACAAAATTTGCATGATATAAATTTTGATCTTGCAACTCATTTGTATGCACTGTCCATCATTGTAAGCATTTTCTGTCATTGTAAGCTATTCTGGCAGGTAAGAGGAGCCACATCACCTGAAAATTTCAGTCAAACATAGACCCTTAGCATCAGATATTTATGTCACATAACTGGAGGTAGAATTTCATGTTTTTCTGGAATTTAGAACATTTTCAGTGCATGGTTTCTTTCTTTCTTTCTTTGAGAAGTTCCAGGCTTATGCTATCAGTCATTGTTCATGCTTGATTATAATTGTGGCACACTAACTTCTTGTTCATTGTCCACAATTTTATGCTATTTGTATGTTCACTGCAAATATTGTAGAGTTTTTTTATAGTATTGCCTCAGTCCATAGGTCTGTCTGCTTGATTAAGTTTTATATTTAGGTCAGTTTGTAGGTATTGTATTGTGGCATTTATTTTCCAAAACTTTTGTACTCTTAACTGAAATACTTACACAGTAAGAGATGTTGATTTTGTAAACTTGATATCTGCCTAAATTAAGCATTTTCATTGTAACTCATTCAAATTTGGCATGGTTCCTAACAGAGAAAATAAGTCACATCCATATTATGTCTGATCCTTTTAAAAGTTGAACATGGTGAAATAACAGATGCTGATGTTTACTTGTATATGAATATTGCTACAGTGCTATTAGTACAGGCTAAACCATAAACTGTTTTTTTTATTGTCTGGTCATCGAGTGAAAGAGCTGATAGGCTGGTCTTTGTTCATTGTCCATAAATGCTCTTCCTCCAACACTTCTTACAGGACTGCATTGAAACTTTACATACGCATTCATCACAAGGTTTTGTTGGTTCTGAATGAAAATTGTGCCACTCATGAACACTATATAACTGTCACAGTGGTTATGTTAAAATTGTTGTTATCTCTATTTTGTTGATTTGATGCATATATGGAGACTATATAATGAGAATAGACAAATTATGTATGCTATTCTTCAGTTTATGCCAGTTTTGCAAGAGTTTTTGAGAAGAAATAGTGATTTATTTATAATATATGCTCATTGGATTAAGCAAAGTGAAAATCTTTAGTATAAACAGTCAATACTTATTAGATTATATGAATTTATTCAAGGACTTAAGTATTTAAATAATTCAGTCCAACTATTTGAAATTTTGAAGGACTTCATTGAAATTTATAGTAATGGGATTACCTTGAAGTAAAAACATTTGGACTTAGAGTTGTGATTCTTCAGTGGTGCTACCATGGTAGCACATAAACAAATTAGAACTTTCCTTCAGAATACCTTTGGACACTTTCTGGATTAGTGTCAAATTGATTGTACAATATAGAATATTCTAGGAATTCATATGCTGAAAGTTATTTCTAATTCTTTCACTTTGTTTGATTTTATATTTTATTAAAATAAATTGTATTTTGGAAAATTGTATGCTTGTTGGGTTTACCTTGTCTTGTTACCTAAGTTTAAAACCACTTTGGTGGCGTAAGTGGATAGAGCATGTTCCTTGGATGCTTGAGGTCGCGGGTTCGAAATCCAGCAGAGTAATACCAAAGACTTATAAAATAGTACTGGCAGCTTCCTTGCTTGGTGCTCAGCATTAAGAAGTTAGTGTTTGGACTGGTTTACCTGGTGTCAGGATAATTTGACTGGGTGGGACTCGTATTGTTAAAGCTACATTAAAAATTGAAAACACAAACATACACACACATTTGATATTATGCCACTAGAATGAATGATCACAACATCATGGGGTTTTCAGTGGAAGACTTCTTGTGATGTCTGGTTGGTTGCAAATGAAAATAGTGAGTCTGATCTCCAAGATGGCTCGTCATATCGACATTGTGCTTTCTCAGGTAGACTTCTTCTGATATCATGCTGGTCCTAAATGGAAATGATGTGCATCTGATAACCAATACAGCCACCATGGAAACCATATTGAAAATCATGCTACTCCTCAGAATGGAAAATTATAGTGTCCTGTTGGTCCTGAATTAAAATGGTGCTGATCAGATATTTAGTATCGCCACCACAGTGGCCATCTTGAAAATTCTTGTTATGGCTACTCTTAAATGTGACTTTACATTTAACAGTAGCCATAACAAGAATTTTCAAGATGGCATGGGGTTTTCATCAGATGAGTTCTTATGGTGTCTAGTTGATCTGAAATGAAACTGACACAAATTTACCCTCAGTATGGCCATTTGGAAAATATTGTCTCTGACTCTTGCAAATGAATGGCTGTCAACATGGGGTCTTTACCATAGGCTTCTTTAAATGCCTAGTTGATCCTAAATGAAAATCATGCATCCATTATGGCTGCGACACTGACTGTCTTAAAAATCATGCTGTCTTTACTCTCCCAATAATGGATGGTCAAAGGATTACCAAAAGACTTACAATGATGTGTACTTGGTTGTAGATGAAAATGTTGTCAATCTGACATGTCTACCACAGCAGCCAATTTGAAAAGCATGTCATCGTTGAAGATTATAAGAAATGGTTGCAACACAAATCACTTAAAAGGAGGAAACAGTCTGATCTTGATTCCTGGAAATTCTTTTTGCCCAGTATTGTTTCAGCCCTTTCGAGGGACCCTTGTTTTGCTAGATCTTTGATCACTAATTGGACAAGGTAATAATATTCTTAAAAATGGGACTAGCAAAAGGAAAAGCCATAGAAATGCAATAATAGCAGGTAAGGGTTCCATGATTAAAATCCCCCCCCCCCCATTTCAGTATGTAATTATTCCTATATTAAAATGGTGCTGATCTAACTTCCAAAAATTGGTTGTGCTCATGGCTATCCTGAAAATCCTTATATGGCTGCGTGTATTTTTTGTACATCACTGAGTTTGTGATTTCGGCGTACATATGAATTTTAATCAGACTTGTATGTTTTTGCATTCCATTAAACAAGCTGATAGCAATATGACATTGATTTTAAGGTCAAAGTTCTTGACTTGGGTTTTTAGCTGTTTTTGCTCGTGAAAGAAAGTATGAATGGATTTGTATCAGATCATGGATGTGTATCTGATGGATACCTTGAATTGTGCCACTTATAAAGCAGTTTTTCTTTTAAAATATACAAATTATATTTAAACCCAGTTTAGCACATGGGTATATCTGACACAAGTTGAATGATTTTCTATCTGTGATATCAGGTTGAAAGTCACTGGTGATAACAAAGAATTTTATCTTGCACTTACAGGTATATTGTGAACATGTTAACTCAGACATGTAAGAAAAATGTTTTTCTCACCAAATTTGGTATGTTTCAGTAAAACAGAAGAAGCTGCCTTATCTTGGATTTCTGGACATTATTTTCATTCAGTAGAGCATTGGTCGTCTTGTTTTATGTAACAATGTAAAGGATTTGTTTATGTGTAAGGAAGTGTATTCAGGTTACAGACATATACACAAATGTACATGTGGTATATTATGTAGTATCTTGTCATACAAGAATCCTGTCAACTCCAGTCATGCAAGATACATTACCAGTGTCACAATATTATTGGGAACAGTCAATAACTGTCTTGTCCAACAAGAATCCTGTCAACTCCAGTCATGCAAGATACATTACCAGTGTCACAATATTATTGGGAACAGTCAATAACTGTCTTGTCCAACAAGAATCCTTTCAACTCCAGTCATGCAAGTCACAGAAGTATTGGGAACAATAAGTAATTGTCTTGTTGTACAAGAATCCTTTCAACTCCAGTCATGCAAGATACATTACCAGTGTCACAATATTGTTGGGGACGGTCATTAACAATCTTTTTTACACTCAACTCTTTCTCTCTGCAATGCAGCCAAGGACAGTAAGTATTCTTCATTTCAGATAATTAATTTCCAGTTAGTTTATATATCGAGTCATTTTGTTGGGAGCCATGGTGGTTTATTGATTTGTGTGCTGGACTAACAACCAGATGGATATGGGTTTGAATCTCACCATCAGATCTTCCAGGATCAGCTACCATGTTGTGTTCTTGGGCAAGGCACTTTACTCTGATTGCCTTGGCACTAAACAACATACACATGTAGCTGTGACATAAAACACTAAACCAAACCAAACTTTTTTTATTTGAACAGTTTGTTATGGTATGTGTAGCAAAGGCAGTTATGAGGCTGAATGGTTATATTTTTCACTGATCTTGTAATTTGCTACTTTTCACAAGTCTTGGAATTTGTTACACTAGTTATATTTTTCACCAGTCTTTTAATTTATTATTTAGCATGGTTTATTTGCATGTTTCTTTCAGTTAGTTATTCATTGCAGGAAATAGAGTTTTTATGCATAGTGTTGCTGTGATGACTAAAGAATATTATATCACCCAATATTTTGCCTCTACAGCCTGATATTCTTGAGGTCTTGTCCACTCTCAAATGGAATTGGTGTTCATGCATCTCACTTGCTTGATTTGGACAAACTGTCTTGTGTATTTCCATTATACACAATGGATGCATTATTACCACAAATGCTTTTTAGACCAGAAGAGCTTATGCAGTGGTCTGTTGGCCATCATCCATCCATCATCTGGCATCAGTCCATCCATTAGCACAAGGTTCTTATTGTACTTGGAGCATTGACATAAAATTTTACATCCACATTCATCCTAGTTAGTCCTAAATGAACATGGTGTTGCTTTGAGATCCCATACAGCCACCACAGCGACCATGTTGAAAATCTTATCACTACTCCTTCTGAATGGATGGTCATGTCAGAATGGGATGTTTGCTCAAAGAGTTCTTGTGATATCATTCTGGAAATAATGAGAAGGCATGGGATCTGATTTCCAATTTGGTCATGACAGTGACAATCATGAAAACTTTGTTATCACTACTCCTGTGTGGCAAGTCATATTGATGTGGGTTTTCCACCAGTTTACTTCTTGTGATCTCTAGTTGGTCCTGGATGAAATAAAATATTGCCATAGAGTTTTTACCAGAATATTTCTTATGTCTAGTTGATCATAAGTGAAAATCTTGTATTTGCTAATCCTTCTGAATCAAGAGTGATATTGACATGGGGTTCAGCATTGGGTTTTACTGAACAACTTCCTGTGATGTCTAATGGTGTCATCCAGACATTGAGAATGCCTGCCACAGTGGCCACCTTGAAAATTTTTTATAACTAGTTCTCCTGAATGAATGGTCATCTCAACATGAGATTTTCACTGAAAGACTTCTTATGGTCATAAAAGAAAATAGTGCCCATCTTACTTCTATGACTGCCACAATGGCCATCTAGAAAATCTTTTATTTCTACTTTTCCTAGTTTGTCCTGGAAACGGTGCCAGACTGATTTGGATCTGGCCACCATGGCATGAAATTTGAGAATCTTGTTATTGTTGCTCGACCAAACAGAAATTTATATCAGAATGGTGATTCCACCAGAAGACTTCTTTTGATGCCTTGTTGGTCTACTGAGTTAACATTCAGTATGCCCACCACAGCAGCTAAGTTGAAAATTAGATCATTTCAACACTCTGCATAAAGAAAGAAGTGACCCATCTTGAATTCCCGGACACTCTTTTCAGCCAGTAGAGTGCTTTTGAGGGACACATGTACTTAAGTGGACTGGGTCCAAAATCTGTTTTTTAAAAGTCAAACAGATCGGTCATGATGCAGATGATCTATATCAGTGATCTCTGGCACAGTCAATATAAAAAATATATGCAATTTTGCAAACTTGAACTATTTAATGGAAGAACATATATATATACATACACACACATATATATATATATATATATATATATATATATATATATATATATATATATATATATATATACACACACACACACACACACACACACACACACCAGCCAGAACGGAAAATGCTATCCCTGGATTCTATGGAAGAATTCTTGATAATAGTAGGCAGAATTAATATTTAATACAAATAATACTATTGTACAGGTTAGAGAATTTTTAATTCATACTCTACAGAGATTCGAACCCAGGTCTGCGGGTAAACAGCACCCATCGCCTTGCCTGCACTCACCAGCTCATATTCCTTCATGACTAAACGTTCATCACCAAAAAATGATGCGACTGAATCGGTGTTATATATTCTTGTTTCCAGCCATTATTGAATTTTGTGTGATATTTTGGTTGTTTAGATTTTGGAATATTAGCATTGATGGAGATAAAGCAAGCTTGGATATCTCAGCAAACTTTAAATACTAAAGCCAGACTGACATCTTTAATCCTTACTGAATTTTGAATTCTTTAACCCGTACTGAATTTAGATAACATATAATCTAATTCATCTCAGGAAACTTTAAACACCAAAGCCAAACTGGCCCTGCTGGAAGAATCAGAATAATGTTAATTGTTTTGTGCTGCTTGAGCTTTGTAGTATTCCAACCTTAATCTGTTAATGTCTTTAGCCCTTTCCAAATTACTATTGATCATATATAGTATAATCCAGTGATTACTTTTAGGTTTATGTTTGTCAAGTTATCCGTTAAGGTGTTGTCCAATTTACTGTCATGTGATCACTGGACTTTTTCTTAAATATACTACATTGGAAGCAAGAGATGAAGAAAACAAAACTATTTGTGTTCTAGAAGTTTGTGAAAAAAAATAATTTTGAGTACACAGAAGATTTCAGTGAGTGATGGGAGGTTCAGGAGGCACACCTCAGTTTTGGAGTAAAATTCTCATGGCTGGGAGGTTCACGTGTATGGTGCTACACTGACATGCTATGTGGCCTCGTGGCTGATGTCTTGAAAATCTTATTGCTACTAATTCTAAATAGAAAGTCATAACTACAAAGGGTTTTCATGATGACACCGACACCCATCTGACATCTAAGAAGGCCATCATGGGTGCCATCTTGCAAACCTTGTTATTGCTACTCCTCCTGAATGTATGCATTCACATGGGGTTTTCAACAAATGATTTCTAATGATGTTTAGTTGCTTGTAAATGAAAAAGGTAATGATCTCACATTCAGTATGGCCACCACAGCACTCCTTTTCTGAAAGGAGAAAATATGAAGACATCTTGCTATTGCTTAGAAATATCAGTAATGGTTTCAGCACTCAGCAGTCTCATTTGAATTTGTGGAAATTCTTTTTTGGTCAGTTATGTGTACCATGATTGAAGTTTGCTGAGGGCTTGCACTTAAGGATTGAAAGAGCCTCTTGATCTGGGGTCAGAATGTTCAAATTCAGGGTCATTATGGCTCCAAGAAAAATTGGTTTTGCAGGATGGTTTTTGTTCTGGGTCTAAAGGTCAGAGGTCACAGCCACCATAAGTCTAATTAGAAAATAATAGTTTTTGCACCTTATGTGTAAGACTGCACATCTTGACCAAAGGTCAGGGTCATCAAGACATCAATCTCCAGAGTCATGCATTACTTGTTATTACCCACCTAAAGGACTATTACACATGGTGCAGACGTACAAGTTGCCATTCACAGGGATCTTCTTTGCATAATCATAGGTCCAGTCCACTGGACTGGGTAGCTATTCTGTTTAGACTGTAGAATGTGATACAAGATATTTCACTTGTTAGCATAATCAGAAAGTTTAATCAAGGTTATGCTGATGATGTCATGTGATAAATATTTATCTTTTCAGAGCATCTGAGCAAGCTTTTGTGAAGGACCGGGACAAGACAGAACCAGGAGAGGAGTGGGAGAAAATTTGCCGATTGTGTGAATTTAATCCGAAAAATTCGAAGAACACAAAGGACGTATCTCGATTGCGATCAATACTTTTGCAGTTGAAACAGACACCGCTCGTTCGATAAAGTTACCTATGAAGAGTATCGTAATTTCGTAACATATAGATTCATCAGCAAAGTTGTAATTAATATTGATGTTGTCACAGTATGCCTAGGAAATAATGAAGTAATTGATGTATAATAAAAGTTACTTAGCATTACTGGGAAAATAGGTGAAATGGAATGGTAATTTGCTCTGGACAAGTTAAGAAATACTACATGAGTGTGGTGCCCCATAAACCGGAGAAGCCAAAGTGCAAAGCCTTTTCAAGCAAGCTTGCATTGAAAGTTGATTAGAATGTTGGCCATTTTGCAGGTTCTGTATCTTTTTTTAATATCTTGCATGGAGTTTTATGAAACATTTTCCATTCATTGTTCTGATTTGATTATTTTCCAGTTGTATGTCATGCTGTAAATTTTCTTCTCAGTAAATCTCCTACATGTTTGCAGGTAGGATTATATTTGTGAAGGCAAATAAAGAAATAAATAGGATGTTAAGTTGTTGTGGTCTTTTCATTTTGAGGTAAAAACTAATTTATAGTTGAAAATAATATTTGTAAAATCCATCAGTAATTTTTGCAAGGCTTAATTAGGTGTGAACTGGACAACTCAACTGTCAAAAAATTCCGATGTAGAATGAGCTGTCTGAATACCAAAAATGAAGATAATGCAGATTTTCTTGAATTTAAATTTGGCTTTAGTCAGAATCATGCAGGTGTAATGGAATGATGAGAGAGCAGAATATAAGAAATTTTTTGTTCAATCATTCTTGGACTGATATATTTCTTCATATATTAATGAATCTTATTATGAAAAGAAATAATAAATATTATTGTTATAATTTAATTTTATTTTGTACCAAGAAATATACAGATACAAATTGTTTCATTTCTTTGAAATTCTCAGAATACTCTAACCCTACCTCAAGTTTAAAAGGACCCATGAATTGGTTTAGTTTTATAGACAATGTGCAGTTTTTTAACAATAAATAATTTATCATATACAACTGTCATTAGATTTAAGACGTTTAAATCAGCCATACACTTCAGTTCTAGCAATGCAGCTGCTATCATACACAACTTGGGTCACAATAAAATTGGATATAAAAGCAGCTTTATGCCTTTCATCATTCAGGTAACTATTGTTTAGTTGGTTTTAAATTTATTTATTAGTTTCATAGATAAATACGTGCATAAGGGGATTTTTCTTAAACTGTTGCACTTTGAAATATTTGTCATATTTTAAGATTGTTTAGAAAAATTTGAGCTCTCAGTTCCATAAGCAATCTGTAAACATCTCGCAGTCATAGCCTCTTGATTTATTTAAAAATATGTCTTTTTTCCAATAGTTTCAATTGTGAAAGAACTTAATGACAAGTACATAATGAAATGTTGATTTTACACACACATAAGTATTTGTCTTTGTAAGAGCTTGATTATCCAACAACAGCAGAGGACAACCAGTTTAATGTCTTTTATACTCTTGAGTTCATTTGCATGAATCACAGAGTAGCGAAACAAGAGTATCTTGCAATTTATGTTAGCATACAACCTTGTTATGTAATAAACAATTTTTTGAAAAAAATGCTCCACTTTTTTTCTTTCACTTAAGTCTTAATGTCATTTTGTTTTTTGGTTTGATGAAGTATTATCAACACGAGTACTTTTTGGATTTATGTGAATATCTATCAAACAGTTTACAGGGAGTTGATAAAGATTTCTTGAGTTGATTATGCAGATAATGAGGTTGATATATTAGGTTAATTACTCTTTCTTTACAAGTTTGGATGGGACAAAAGTGTCATCAATGCTGGGTTTTTTGAAGAATAACAGTAATGAGAGCCAGTGGAATGGTAAAATTGGACATGAATCAAATATCACTCATGTTTAAAAGGATGGAAGAAACATAAACCATAGGAATGGAAAAATTGGAGATAAATCAGATATCAGTCATAAGTTTAAAGGATGGAAAATTGCTGAAAATAAATGTACCAGTTTTAGATGGTCATTCTGTTGACTAGCTGTTAGCACCTAAAGACATCAAATATAAAGTATTCTTGCAGTGTTTTGTTATGGAAAAAAATTAGGTCATTACTTCTATTCAGGAAGTACAGTGACTGACACATCTTTCAGCTGTGGTCTGAAACTAAATGGTAAAGATAAAATAAATACATTGAATTGACAGAATACCATTCAGGAAGTGCAGTGACTGACACATCTTTCAGCTGTGGTCTCAAACAAAATGGTAAAAAGAAAAGAAAATACACTGGATTGAAAGAATACCATTCAGGAAGTACAGGTGACTGACACATCTTTCAGCTGTGGTCTCAAACGAAATGGTAAAAAGAAAAGAAAATACAATGAATTGAAAGAAAACAATTCAGAAGTGCAGTGACTGACACATCTTTCAGCTGTGGTCTCAAACTAAATGGTAAAAAGAAAATAAAATACACTGAATTGAAAGAATACTATTCGGAAGTACAGTGACAGACACACATCTTTCAGCTGTGGTCTCAAATGAATTGGTAAAAATAAAATAAAATACATTATATTGTATGTGATTAAATCCATGCATGTTTGAGAATTCCCGTACCTGACTACATCTAGTGTGGACATGATTGATTCTTAATGAGGTTCTGTTTTAATACTGTCAGGCGAGACTGGTCAAGGGTTAAAACTCTGGTTTTATTTATCAAAATTCCATGAGCTGAGATGTTGCAAAAACTGTGTTTGAACATACTGAAAAAAATTAGCATAAGTTTGAACTTTGCAGAGATTGGTTTATTAAGGGAGGCAGAAAATTTTTTCCAACTATGGAGGGGCGTCTGTTGATAATGGCAGTTAGATAAACCAGAATTCTGATTGGACAAGCTAACGGCTGGGGTGTGTTTTCCATACTAAGTCTCGTGTTTTATAAATGTGTTGCACTATAAAACTAGTCCGAGTTTTGCAAGAAGGGAAGTTCTTGACTCTGGGTGGGGTGGTTGGTTGGTAAGAGCGTACTCCCTCATAAAAATTGTCCAAGGGAAGTGTAGTTTATAGTCTTTGAGAGACATGTAACCAGGGATGTACGGGAAGTTGTGCTAAAAGGAAGAAAGAGAAGCGAACTTAAAGGTGGCGCTCTACAGTTTCGTGTTTTGCATAGGGTTAGAATTTTAAAGAAAAAGAATTCCCCTGGGTTTCCTCACTAGTTATACTGGCTATTTAAGAAAGACCTTGTATCTCTTAGGTCTTGTTCAAAGAACCTTTAATTCCCTTTATTTTGGTATATGATTGATGGGTGTAATATGGGTTATAGAGTATGCAGCTTGGTTTTACTCCAGATGTGCACCTTTCAAAAAAGTGCTAGCTCCACTTCGTCATTTTCACTTCCTGAACTTCAGTGGTAAATTGTTAAAAAAAGAGCCGATAACTTTTTTTTACATTTTATATATTTGGTAATTCATTCATTGCACTTTCAGAAGCTGGTATTGTCTAGTCTGGCAAAATTCCTTTTCCCTATTTTAATAGCTGCTAAGGATAGTGTACTTCAGACAAATTCAGGCTGATTTTTGGAGCACAAGGGAGCAGTCATTTTAGTTAGCAGTGTGCTAAGATCATTTACAATTTCCAAAAGTACAATATCCAAAGAAATGTCAGTCACATTACATGAAAGTAGCATAAAAGTATGTCAACATTCTCTCCACTGTGCATGTTTTAAATGCAAACTTCACCTTACATACGTCACTCTCTCAAAAGTACATAATAACTGGTGAGCACCCCCAAAAGCAGAAAGTACAATGTCTTAATTTTGCATATTGCCGATGTTTGATATGAGTCTTAAGACAATTGTTTGAATTCATTTGTCTTAAATGATATATGAATCATATATGCTTAGAACTGGATAATATTAGGCTTGTTTGATTTTTATGATGGTGAATTATTCTAGTTACCACATAAGAAAAGTGAGGACAAGAATTAAATTTTGTTTAATCATTTTCATAACTTAGATATGAATTCTTTTAACCTATGAATCGGTTGTATTAACAATTGAACAGCATGGCAGGATAAACGGCTATTTAATGTCGGCCGTATGATTGCATGTGTCCAATATTTAGTTCAAGACAGTGATTATAATAGTTCACACTGTAGGGGCTTAACTGTCATGAAGCGAGAGCAAGCTATGTTACTGATCAGTTAATAACGGTAATTAGATCTATCGAATAAATACATTAATTTCCCTCCAGTATGTTAATTGTCTATGGAAGAGAAAAATCGTGTACGTAGGCAAATACGATATTGATGGTTTGAATGCAAGGTTGTGACCTGAAACCATATTAGCAGTTAAGTATCTGTTGTGAAATTGTATACAGTATTCTGGTGTGTAACGAGAGAAGGGAGTGTATTCTGTTCAGGAACAATAGATCGAACAGAAATTTAGTCTGCATTTATTGTATTTAACAGGAAATTATCTTCCACGTCTGATATTAAGTATTCCACAACGGGAATTATAGTAAATGGTTGTAATACCAGTGGATGACCAGTAAGAGGCTGGAAGCATATAGAGAGGCCATTAAAGGCAGCAACGTATGAGGAAGACAGAGGGAATAAGTCGACCCCAATCTACTAGCTGAGCTGACCCGCAACCAGATGAGGTTATGCAGACATGCCGAACAATTAATGTTCGAAACGTTCACTCGATTTCATGATGGAATTGTAAATGTAACTGTTAATTGTAGATACTAATAGATGTTAATACTAGTAGAAGTGTATCTTACAATTGTTATTGTGCACTTTTATTATCTAATTTATTAAATTGTTATATTCCATATACGGGGGCTCGTGTTGTTCAATTCTATATCTCTGCTCAGATCTCCATTCATTCCATCCATTAAATTCATATTTTTAATATTCGCTCGATCCGGGCTATAGCACAGAAGTCGATCATCCTCTAGATGTGGATAACCACCTTCAAAAGGTAATAAAACCAGCACACCGAAATACGGGAGCTCCGCGAATGATGTGAGGGTATGCTTTCAAAGTATAACGAAGATGCCAGCACATCTTGAATTTTTGCATTTAAGGAAATCCACACGCGATCTCGTTGGAAACGCCTGCTTGCAGTAAAAGAAGTTCTTCTCTCCGTTAAATGGCTCTGTCCCATTGTCTGATGCTATCTCATGATCTTTTCCATTCCGCTGAATCATCTCCGCAAAATTTCTATCCCACTGTGATGGCTTTGACTAAACACATTTTGTATTAGTTCTTGACAATCATGGTGCTGCGATGTTCATCCACCGATAAAACTTTTCTGCGTTGTCGGTTGTGTTATGCGACGAGTGGCTGCTCCGTTGTTTTTATATTAAACTCATCGTTCGATTGTTGTGCGTATTGAATTTTGTAATTTATTTTGGAAGGTGTTAATTCTAGCGGTGTACTAATTCGATCTAAACAGGCGATTTCAAATGGTTTCCAACGATCATCGTTTTTAGCTTCGCAAAGTCGTTTAAATTCTTCTAACAATGATTCCCATAAATACGTAATCAAATCCTTTGCTTTTTCTGGTGGAACTTGAGACTTGGACTTTCACCGTGTACGTGTATCTTGTCGTTTTAAATTTTCTGAAAGTCACTTTTGGGTTGGAC
Organism: Megalonaias nervosa; assembly: GCA_016617855.1. Taxonomy (NCBI): domain Eukaryota; kingdom Metazoa; phylum Mollusca; class Bivalvia; order Unionida; family Unionidae; genus Megalonaias; species Megalonaias nervosa. The sequence continues at coordinate 257,561 of JAECUM010000390.1, read as the reverse complement.
GAATGTGAAAAAAATCTTTGGGAGCTACCGAACGACTTGGGTAATATGAACTCTCTTGGTCTTGTGAGAGAGGTAAATGGTACTGGCATAGGCTCACTTATGTCATTTTAAAAATCGCTAACATGAACTTGTGCTAATACTTCACTTAGCACATAAGGTGATACCAAGAGTGGTGGTCGACTCTTGGTTCCTTCTGATTTCTCATTTGCAAGGTTTCATTTTGATTCAAAATTTGATTTTACAGGGTACACACTCTCTCCCTATATATAGAAAGACCCCACCCCACCCGAAGAGAACAAACTGATTCAGTTTTCAATCTTTGAAGATGGAAGAGTAGCAACAGATAGTATTCCCCCCCCCCCTTTTTAAAGAGAATCATTCCAAAGTAGAGTTCCAAAATGACTTCGGACTGCTCCACTCTATATAAAAGTCAAGATACTTGCTGTATCTGCCAAGAGAACGGACGTTGTGCTCCAGAGTATCAACCTCTTAAAAAAAAGTGGCATTGGTCATCAGAGTATTCCCCATCCCATAAAAAGAAGGAGCTGCGCTCAGCAGAAACAGAAGTACCCAGAGCAGTAAACAAATTTTTAGTAGGCCAGACGAGTTAAAAAAAACCACAGGAAAAGAAACCATTCCCGTGAAGAACTTTGAATGAGAAAGACGGTGAAAAAGAGAGAATAGAAAATAAACTTTTTTGATGTCTTATGAAATTCCATTTTTATTCTTATTCAGAGAGTATATACCAAAGAAAGCGGAAGAATACTCGCCGCAGCAGTAGTAGTCGTACTATTACTCCGAGTGTACAGTGTAGCCATGCTGTCTTCTGATTGGAAGAGAGACGTCACCTCCTTACTGAATTAAGTTACACGCATTCTGTTCGGGTGAACATTTCCTACCCATTTTGTTCCGCTCGTATCCTATATAGAGAGGCGGACTGCTGTAACAGGATGGCGCCGGGCTGGTATTGGATTCAGCGAAAATATTGAAAGCAATTTCGTGAATGAGATGTTTATTTATAATGTAACTGAAGGACGCATGAATCCGACTTCATACTCGTGCGCATAAAGTCAAACAATGGATTTAACAGAAAGATGCGCACCGAGCTCAACAACTGATACAAGGAAATTATATAATTCCAAAATGGAACTAATCAGAACATGTAACTGCAACGAATAATGAAATAAGAATCAATGTACAGAATTTATAAAAAAATACGTTTGATAAATCAGTGTATCATAATGGACAATCAATAACTACGAAACAAAAGTAATCGTAGGTCAATGAATGAATATTGAAATAATTGAATTTGAAAAATATGGGCTATAAACAGATAATGATATAATTTTATTTTATTTGCGTGTGGGTGCCCGTTTGAAGTCTTCTTGTTTTAAACGGCTCAGCTTCAGTGTTCTAAGGCGGCGTAACCAGTAAGATTCCTTTCTTTCCTGGTTTCAAAACTTCAGTTGCGGTTGTGGGCAATGGCAGTATATATCGTCGTTGAAAGTATAGCCCATTTTGCTCTGCAGTAAATAAAAAGATTGCCAGAAGAGGATACCAGCCTCGAAAGATCCACATTCCAAAAGAAAAGTCCTTGAACCCCACCGAAAAGCAGTTTTGAATCAAGAGGCCTTCATCACTTAAGTTGAAACAACACTTCAAAACACATGTATTATACCTGAATATTCAAACCTGAGCAAAGAAGAGAAAAGGATCTACACTCCCGGAAAAACTGTAGACATAATAATTAAGCCTGCAGATAAGGGTTCCGCTGTAGTCGTGATGAATAGGGAAGACAACAGATATAGCCACAAAGGAAGCAAAGAGAATAATAAAGCGACGGCACGTTCTACCAAGAACTAGACAAAGGTAAAACATTGGGCTATGCAAAAACTATTACAAATATTATGATGAAGCGTTCAAACTGGACACATAGACCAGCAAACCAAAGACTGTTTAATCCCAGAAAATCCTAGACTTCGAAGATTGTATTTTCTTACTAGGCTAAAAGCCACAAACATGTTGTTGTTGTTGTTTGTGGTTTAACGCCATTTCTCAGCGCAAGACAGGCAATACTTGGAGGCCAGTATAACCGGTGGAGGAGGAATGAGGAAAAATCCATGGGGGCTCGTATCGTTGCTTACAAATTACCTGTCGCACATGTACTATATTAATAATATAATATAGGGAAAATCCCGATAAGAATCCTGGGATCCACTGGCAAGCTTTCTCATATACTTACATTCACCGAGCCCGAGGCTCGAACCCACGCTGACAGCAGTGAGATGGTAAAAACATAACTGACATACAACCAGGGCTGCGGACAGGGTAGGTCAACTATGACAAAATTCCGGGGGCCAAAGACGGTCTGGAGACCCACGGCCAAAGAGAAGAATTCTTTTTTTTTTTTTAATTCATTGGGGCCTGCTTGAGAATTTTTCCTCCGGCCCACAAATCCTGTCAGCAGCCTAGTCCTACAGTGTAAGACGTATCACATGTTATTTATGTTTTAATGCTACGTCTTACTACCCAAATAAAGGCCTTGTATAGCGTGTTCCGATGTTCCGCCGACATACATTTGAATTTGCTGAAATGCGACGGTAGTCGAGATATGCCGAAGTATGTTCAAGAAGGTTTATGTGGGGGATATGTTTCTTGAATGAAACGAAACGTTGCTTATAGTTCCAATAGGTATAATATGTTTTCATTCGTTTCGTTAAAGAATAACATTTCAAAACTCGATTTCGGCATTCCCATGCTTTGATCGCTTTCCAGCCAACTGAAATGTAGGCCAACGAAACTTGAAAACTGGTCCATTTCTTCTGTGAGAATTTGAATTTATTAGAGAAAAGACATCAGTCAGTAAAGACTGACTAAAACAGTATGACTTTACTTCGTAGAAAAGCGTCGTTAATGGTTGCTAGTTGTGTGAGATATTCCTTAAAATTTGACTTTCGTTACGATGTTAGTCTACATCAAAACACGCTACACAGCGCCGTTAGTTAGGCTGTAAGACCCAGACACCCAAAACATAAATATCAGCGTCGAGGTTTTACATGTAGGGCAAGTCAGCTGCCCTGCATACGACGGTCGTTACTTCAGATGTGACATACCTGTATAATAAAATAATTTTACACAGTACAGAGAAGGCATACAGGCGTGCGTAGTCCTATAATGGAAGACGCATCCCCTAATATTTGTTTTCTTTTTTGTTTTTTCTTAGGTCACTGTATTACTGACTAAATAACGGCGTTGTGGAGCATGTTCTGAGGTCTACAAACAACGTAACGAGAAGTCAAATATTCAGGAATATCTCACACATTTGGCAGCCCGTATGGAAGCATTTGCACAGACTGAAGTCATGTTGATTTAGTCGGACTTTATTTACTCTGATGTATTTTTCTAAGAATTTAAATTCTGACAGAAGCCAAAAAAAAAAAAAAAAAAAAAAAAAAAAAGTGCTTTCAAGTTCAGTTGACTTGACATAAACTCCACACTTCTGTTGGCTGGAATGCAATGGAAGCCGGGAATGCCGAAATCGGATTAAGTTGAAAATGCTTCTTCAACGAAAGGAATAATATATACTAATATTTAATAAAGTGTTTATATAGCTTCGTTTCGTTCAAGATACTCATCATCCTTTTTACCGATTTCGGCATTCCCGGATGTATTTATACGGCTACATTATTTCATACATAGTGCTTTCCCTACTCATTTTGTAGGTGATGTTTACGATATTGCCATTTTATGACCAGAGTTCAAACCAACAAAGCACCATATCTACAATTTGAAATAAGACTTATATCATGTAATAAATAATACTTCTATCATGTAAAGTTTTGTAAATTCAACTGTTTGTTTTGTTTGTCTAAATTCCGTATAAACCTATGACAAATCTTCAATGATGAACGAACGTGATCAGGCTACTTAACTGACACACACACACACACACACACTACTAGTTCCCAAAAGAAATAAAAAAACACCCCATTGCCAGTAATATAAAAAAAAACTAGCGGAAACCTTCTAATTGGTAGAATGTTAGTCTCCATACTCACTTTCAATACTCTCCAAGGTCAGCCAGTGTCGGCTGTGTCTGTGTGTCCTTTTGAAAGGCACTTAACTTCCCATTGCTCTTAAAACTAAGAGTCTTGTACCCTTCAGATTCATTATCGCAGTTGATCACGTGATGCATGGAGAGATAGATTCATACGTATCAATAAATATGAGAAAATGTTACTAATTTAGTGTTTTCTTTTTGTTTGTGTGTGTGTGTGTGTGTGTGTGTGTGTGTGTGATTCATTTTATGGATGTATCGGATATAAATGTTCATTGTCTTTAACTTTTAATTGTGACCATTCTCAACAAACCGTTAGCAGAATTCTGGCGTATGGCTTCTGCTAACAGCAAGGGATTCCCCATTTATTCGTGTTTCCCCGGAAAAATGACGTCACCTACTATTTCCCACAATACAGTTCGGGGTCATAATGTCGTTTGACATGAAAAACTGAGATAGGTCTGATGGGTTAGGAAAATCCTTTGTCAGCACGGTAAATTTTAAGGCCATCTGTGTTTTTAAAACATTTATATTCATAAGTTAATTATTTTGTTTTCGTACGAAGCATTTATTTAATGGATAACTGGCATGTAAGCATTATAATTATTGCTCAAATAATGAACTTCCGTAACTCCTTTCTCTCCCGCCATTATTGTTGATTATAACATTGCAAATAATAATAGTATTCCTTTGTGCTCACAACAGCATAGAAAAGAATGCACGGTGAATGCCTGAGCCAATTATGAACGAAACTTCTTGGAACGACAACACTACAATGTTGACAAGGGGACACGAAATGGCGGGGGCTTCCAGGCAAATTAACATTTCCAAAGACGACGCTACTGTTGGTTATGTCTTCCAGCGACCACATACAGACAGTGAGCTAGGTGGCTATCCCAACAAACGATGGGCAATCGGAGATGACAGTGTCATTGAGCAGGTGAGAATGATATTCATGCTAGGTGTTGCGTGTGGCGTCGCACAGTACACTTGCTGTTGTATGTAGATAAGTGCAAGTTAAATTTGTGAAAAGGTGGTGCATAAAACCCCAAACAAAAAACAATAGATATATGCCACGTATGAATATATGCAGTTTTGTTGCAATGTGTTGATTGATTGATATTTAGAAACTACATAGTCCGTTTTCCACCCCATTTTAGACCTACAACGTTAGACATCACCTGGTATTTTTGGGAGTGGGGGGTGGGGTGATGGTTCTTATTGCCTTAATAACTGCCTTGTGTAGCGTGCTGACAGGAGAACAAGAGGTCAAATTTTCGGGACTATCACATACTTGGCAACAAATATCGAAATTAATCCACATATTTAAGTGTTATTGATATACTTTGCTGTCTTTATCATGAGGGACTCAAAAATCTGACACTAGCAAATGGATACATTGTCATGTTCCGTTGACATACATTTCATTTGGTTGCAATGCGATGGTAGCTGAAGAATGCTGAAGTAGGTTTCAACAAGGCTTTTTTTATTTGACAAAACGAAAGTAATCGTTTTATTAAACATTGCCATTTTGGTGTACTTTTTTCCGCAAAGTCATAAAGAAAAGTACATTTCTTTTGTTGTGTTGAAACAATAAATAGTGGATTTGTGCTTCAGCTGAGAGAATGAACTATTGGAATGGTAAGCAACGTTTTGTTTGTTCAAGAAACATATCCCGACATAGCCATCTTGAACATACTTCGGCATACCTTGAATACCGTTACATTTCAACAGATTCAAATGTATGACAGCAGAACATGAAAACGTGTCCATTTGCTGTTGTCAGATTTTAATCCCACCAGGATAAAGACAGCACAGTACTACTTGTTCCGATGTCAAGCAACATTGGAACACATTACAGAAGGCCGTTATTTGGGCAGTAAGACGTAGCTAAACGATACATCTTACATTGTAGGACTATGCCGATTTTAGATATTTATGTAGTTGTGAAGGGTGGTATTAAGAGGTCGTGTCTTTAAATTGGCAAGTCTTGGTATCACATCCTACCAGCCAGGTATTGATAAGGGTCATTCCATGCCAAATTCCACAAAGCGGCTTGGGTGACGACCTCTGATTTCCATGAAATTTTGTTTCCCAGGTGTACGCATATGTGTAAATGATGGCTGCATGCCTACTTTCGGTGAAAAACTTAAATTTTGAAGTTTGGGCTGACTGAAGTGGGGAGAGGTAGCATAATTTTTTCACTTGCAGATTCACAGACTTAAAATGAAGGTTTTCAGGCAGTTTATAAAACTTTTTTTATTATTCATATAACAGGATGAACTGTAATATGCTACATATTTGTGACCCGGGGGACTTAGTCCGAGTCCAGATTTCCAATATTTCAGATATTTGTAGAGAGGAACACCCCAAAAAAGTTGGCCTTCTGTTCATTATTGATTTTGTCCACATCAGATTTTTAAGGTAGCATCACTACCTGGTCATCCATAACAAACAACAAATAGGATTTTATTTGAAAACAATACATCCAGGAGATTATGCCAGATTAAATTTCGTCCAAATCGGATTCGTTGTTAAGCTGTATATGTGGGGCTTAAACGTGTGAAAAATCACGAAATGCATGAATTGTGTGCTAATGAAAGATGGTTTGATCAAGTGTTTGATGAATTACCTAGCATCATGAATTTGTATATGAAGAAGATAATTATCTTAGCTTTATTTGTGCCAAATTTCCATGTGTCTCAGTGCATGCACCCTCAAACTCTGTTGTTTGTACCACCATTCCAAGCTAGTGTCAGTGCTGAAAATCAGCCTATGTAGTAACATCAGAAGGAAACATTCTTGTAAATGTTTGCAATGCACGCTCTGAACAAAATTAAATAGTCCACTTTTTATCCAATACTAGAATTGCTGAATTTCATTGTAGAAATGCATATAAAATAGTATTCTCCCAACAAGAGAAAAAAAATAAGGTATATGCTAAGGAGATGGTGTTAAATTTCTTGAATCTTTTGTTTGCATTGTGTCCCTTTTGGCACGTTTACAAACATATGCCAATAGTTCTAAAAAACTATACATGTAAATAAAAACTTTGAAATGTTGAATACAAATGCTTAGAATGCAGATGTAGTTGGAAGAGGAAAAGCAGACGTACATGTATATAGATGGACAAATGGATAGATAAAAAATATTTTGGAAATAGGTACATTTTCTTTAAAAGAATAGACTGGTCTGGTACCCAAGTTGTCAATATAATGAATTTGGGAGGCACATCTCTGTTGAAGAAACCTGTCTGCTTTCTTGCAAATGGGTCATAGTCACTATAAATAGAAGAAAAAAAATTAAAATTTTTATGCAGCAGCATTTTTCAGCAGATTCAGAAATTTATTGGAGTGGAATTAAAGAGATGATAATGAAAATGACAAACACAGCTTTTTATTACTATATTTTTATTTTTTTTTTATGTAACAAAAAAAGTGTAATCCATATACAGGAGAGTGTAAAATGAAGTTCGGGTGAAAAATGAGCAATGATTACACCAAATGCATAATGATTGGCATGTATGCATTTAACCTCTGAATACCTCAATCCAAATTTGCAATGGCATTTTAAGACTTGAGGTTAAAGCAACAAATGTTAGTAATATTTATTTTTGCAGGATTTATCTTTGAATTTAATTTGAATCCTTGGCATATCTTGATTTCGAGGTTACATGCACTACTTATTCGGCTACACTCAAAAACGAATACAATGCATAATTGAGCATGACCTCAACAGACAGCATAGAAAATCCTTGAATTTTTTCTAAGCGCTCATTGGCTGATCTGAATAACAGTGTATTTTTATGTCAGAGTAAGCCATGTGCATTATATATGTATTGGAATTTAAATACAGATGTGTTACCAAAAAAAAGTGCATAGAGGACCCCTGTGTAGGTGATTTTCTGCATCCCAGATAAAAATTTGCATTTAAATACATGCGATTAAGCATTTTTGTATTATAACCCTTTTCCATCATTTACGCACTGTAAGGTATATTCATATTTTTGAGAACTATTTTGAATAAAAATGTCGACTCTAAAACCTGCATAACTGCAGCTTTATATAAAAATTTCACTTGCACCACAACCCTTGTTTACAAGGCTGAGTACCGTGATCTGCTGTTGTATGATTTTCTGGCACATAATGATCCCTGTTGTTTGTACTGCAGATTACTCCTAACCATTTTCAAAGACCTGGATCTGCTAGTGCATTATACGAGAACAGACATGGGTCAGTGCAGTTTGTAGTTGGACAAGATTTGTATCAAGTATGTCTGCTAATTATGCTGCAGGTAATAGCCTACATGTAGCAGCTCTGTATGAATTTGGAAATGTAAAATTCCAAAGTGCCCCAAGTACCTATGGCATACAGCTTGAGTATCACCTGGAGAAACCACTTGAAAGCTCTAGTGGCTGTTTCAAAGTTTTGGTTGCAGTCCTTAATTTGGCAGTGCTGCACTTTAGTGAGGGGGACGTTTTCAGCATCATTGTTTCCTTATAATGATAAAGAGAATGTGATTACTTTAATTAGGAAGATACTGTTGCTTTTAATGGAAGAATATGCTTAGTCAGGATGAAAGACTGATTTGGTTGCCTTAGGCATTAAGAGAAGATGTGAGATAAGCAGGGAATTATTGATGGATGATAACAAAAAGTGAATGTTTCAGTTTAGGCAAATAGAAAAAATATTCAAAAGCACACTGTTACTTTTGACATTGTATCTCTATCTTGTCAGTCATCATCGCTTGAGTCTCTTGTCATTCATTAAAATGCACTTTCTGGAGTTTTAAAACTATATCTCTGTATATTTGCGGGTGAAAGTCACAGATGAAAGGCATATACTCTTCATTTCATCTGATTGGCAGACTTGGCATTGAAGCCATTGGAACTTGACAGTGTTGTTCTTTGTTGTAGGTCTGTTACAGTTGCTATTTCAGAAGTCTTAAAAACCACTAGGTACAATTTTACCAAATTTACGAGATGGCAATTTGGTATAAAATTCTTTCAAATTTTTTCAAATATACTGATCCACCGAGGGTAAAACTTCTTTTCCACCCAATTAGCAAGGTGTTAAAAAAGGTTTAGTTACCTTCAGCCGTTGACGTAGTTAATTAATTATGCTGCATCATATATGTACCATAAAGCCCATTTCCAAGTATGGTTATCTTGGTGTATCTTGCAGAGACTGACCATTTAATTTTGGGGGGTTGGGTAATTTCTGAACACATTTCTTTTTTCACAAGAAAAAAAAATTTCTATACAAATAAACTTAAGGATGCAGTATGGAGTCTTTTTTTACAAATCAGTTCAAGAGAATTCTTTTTCAAAATTAAATGTTGTTGAAAGTGGTTTGTTACAGGAAGTGAACTGCTTTATTCCTCATTTAACTTCTCAACTCGAGTAGAGAGTGTCAGCCTTGCTGTGCATAGTGAGTATATATTTTTAATGTATTGCATGGCTGATAAAAAATTCTGTTCATTTACCATTTTCTTTAATTGGTGTATCTTGCAGAGACTGTTTCTTTCTCAGAGTAGCATCAGCAAGAATAGAAATGAATTTACTGCAGTTCAGACATTCCCTCGCATCTCTCAAGGCTTGATCATTTGACAGTACAAAATCTTGTGCATTGCATCTGTTCTTGCAATTAGCATCAAGTTTAACACCATTCTTTTGGATCACACAGGGCATTTACAGAATACAAATTTTCTGCAAAAATGTCACAACTTAACCTCATTGCATTTCTTGATCCTTATTATATGCCTATAATTTTTTTTTTTTTTTTTCCCGAAAAAAATTATTGGCAGTTAACATTTCTTTGAAACATTGATGGTAATAAAAATGGAATTAAAAGACCAACACTTTCCTGACTGGTCACTTATATATAATGCTCTTTCCTTTGTCTCTTTTGAGCTCGTGTATGACGGTATGTTATCCCCACTTAAGTGGCTTCATTAACTCATTAACCCCTGGAGGTTTTTGTCGTTTTCGCCTGAAATGCAAGTAGGAAACCCATTTTGGGGGCTATTTCTGAATACATCCTAATATATCAACCTCTAAGACATTTTAGGTTAACCTAATGCCTAGTTGTGTTAGAAAGATCGTTTTTCATTGGCTATTTCGCCTGAACATGAGCAGAAGGGTAAAAGTTGGACATCTTTTATTTATTTATTTTTTTTTTTTTGTTGCTTAACAGACCCATCATTTTTGTGTCGAGACCACTCTTTATTCCAAATGCCCATCTTATCCTACTTTTTGCAAAGGTTCACCTGTCTGTGTGCAGTTCAGACCGGTCTGTCTTAGATCTGAGGCCAAAAAGTCTAAAATCCGGACACAAAATCGGATTCCGACCTTGTGCGAATTTCGGCTGGAAAAAAATCGGGTCCAAAAAGTTACGTTTTTCCCTCTGTATTTTGTAGTGCAACTAGAACATCCATATTATTTGGTATCATCGTAAAGCTACATCTGTCTACCTTTCTATAATACCACCCACTTTATTGTGTCGTACATGACCTTGATGCTACAGAGCTCAGAAGTAGGCTACCACCTCCTGCCATGTAAACGCGGCACCAGGGGTTAATGAGTTAAGCAGACACCTTTTTTGTTTTAATAACATTTCTGATGATCTGCTCGAATTCTAATTTAATTAACTTTTTATGTTGTAGGGGCTTTAGCTTTTAAATAAATGGACTTGCTGCAATTTTTTAGAAAAGTAAATTTGTTATTTCCTTTGGACCATTAAACTTGTTTCAGTTAAATACTTGATCCCGAATCGGGAAAATAATAGTTTATATGGTTTGCTTTATATTCCACAAGAAACCAGTTTTTCACGACCATATCATAATTAATGGCGATGCATTTCAGTCTAAAGTCATTTTTCACAAATCATCTTCTTGGTTTTATAGTGTTTGCTTTTGTGAAAACAAGAAATGTTTTAATTGAGTGAGAGGTGTGTATATTGAAATGTCGAAATGAACGTTGATCTGTGGTTGCTAGGAATTCTGCCATTATTAATGTAATTTAAGACCTTGACTCACTTTGCTTATTATGCTACTATAGGGTGGGTGTAGACTGCAAAAGAGGCACGGGATGTGATACAGCTTGAAACAAATAAACTTTGTGTGATATTTAGAAGAAAAAAAAGAACCCAAGTTTACATGTGAATCAAGGCCAGTACAACTTTTTTTTCCAAATTTAAGTTTAATCTATAATTGGGATAATGTGTAGATTTATATACAACACTGTATGACATTTACTTACTTTAAGGTGTGTGGTTTTGTGATGTTTTCATCCAAGATTTAATGTGTATTTTTAAATATCAAAACATGACAGTACTTGGTAGGAACAGTCCAGACTGACTTTTGTTGACTTAGGCAGGAAACTACAACAACATATAGTGGCTGACTTCAAAAGAATGCAGCCCCAAGGTCTGTGCTTGGTGCTAAATGTAGATTCATGAAAAGCAGGACTTCCTGCTTTTGAAAATTTGTTCTTCTGACTGATACAACGTCTTTATCATTTGTGGTTATACCTAATGAAAAAAAAAGTGTAATCTATACTATAAAATAAAACGTGTACCAGTTTATTTTATTATGGTCTAAATTAAATTCATCAACAGTTTATATGCTTTGTTTTGTAATGCTGGCAAATCTTGAGCATGGTATATATCATGCTCATCATCATCATCATAAGCAGCACCAATATCACCGATGCACCATCCATTCTTGTTGTACACGTTTTATTTCGAGTTTCTCATCTTTCTGAGGGTGTGGTTTTGTTCTGGTTTTTTGGGGCAGTTGAGAGACGTCACGAAACCTCCATTTTTCAAACACGTGAAAACACATAGGCATGATCTTTGTTTTGTTCAGTTCACTTTCAGTTTTTTGCAGTTGTTTGAAAGGTTTATAATTAAAAGAAAGATTTATACAATCCTATAACGTGATAGATATATTTTTAATATCAATTTAAAATGGCAGGCCTGACTGACCATCCAGCTTTACAAAAGTTTTATTTCTTCTGAAAATAAGGCAGCCTCCGACCAGTGGACCTGCATATTGTTGTAGAATCGTTGGAAAGAATTGTCATATGTCATTTTTAATACTGCCTTCAATGATACCTTCAGAGTGGGTCTTGATAATAGTAAGGAAAGAAAAGGATATGTTTCACAAATTAATAACATACACAAAGCACTTTTATGAAATATTTCTCGAGTAGGAACATTGAAGGTAATGCCTTGTGCAGAAAATGTAAATTTTTGTAGTTGTATATGCTGACAGGTACATGTAATCAGTCAATAGAAATGTACATTCTAGCTGTGCACTTTTCCTGATGATAATCTTGTCGTGGATATGGATGAAATCCTTGTACTGTTTCCTTTGTCATGCATGTTTTCTTGATGTAACCCTAGCAAGGGCACTGATAAATGCCATTTTTATATTTGAGTTTTCTTAAATCATCAAGTGAATCACAAACCTACCTGAAATAGTTCTTCTGCATAAATTGTTGAGATATCATAGCATAAACTGTTGACATTTCAATCTTAACATCTGACTGGATCTGCAATTTTAAAATGTTTGCAGTCCAAAACTGACCTCCCCCCCATGTTAAAATTGTATTCTTAAAATTTTATTTAATTTACATGGTTAGAGTTGTGCAGCATTCACACTCAGCTCCAGGAAAGGAGGTTAATATCTCCCAAAAGCAACATACTGTATGTCACAAGATTGAAGTCTTGATTGTCCAAGATTCCTGTCTTTATGAGGGTGCTGGATGGCTTAGTGACAAAGACTTGCTTTTAGTTTGCAATTATGAGAGTATTTGATATACACAGAACATCTTGAACTTGATCTGATAGCAATGTATACAGTAGTCCCCCTCTTGAACCCCCCCTCCCCCGACCAGCAGCCACCTGCTCATTACGGCCAGAATCTGTCAGCACCGACGAGTTTGTGTTGAAAAGTACCGCTCACAAAAGGCCACCCTGCTAACGCGACCAGCAGATAGCATATTAGTGCAAAAATATCAAATTTACCCCTCACAAGTGGCTGCATTTTATTTTGTAATATGTATCCAGAACCAGTATTTTATTCACAATGTGTGTTAAGTAACCCGATTTCTGTTTCCCGATGTCAGGTTTTCGTTACTGAAAGAAGTGTTGACTAAAGTACATGTACCATTAAGGTTAATATATCATTTACGCCCCACAAGAAGCCACATTTATTCCATAAAGCCGAGAAAGACACAAATTTTAATCCATACAAAAAGGTAAGTACACGTAATCAGATTAGCCTTACTGCCGTGTTATCATGAGATGTCTGGTTCAGTCACTCTGATAATTGTTAAGATTACAATTATTGAACAGTAGTAAAGCTGAGAAGTGGTGGTATTGATGTACATTACACAAGTCAGTGGGAAAATGGTTTGATAGCCTTTATGGCTTCCCTTAGTAGGATGTTGAGCTTGTTCACTTTCATAATTAGTGGCTATTTTTACTGAAAATAACTGTCCAGTTTACAAATCCTAACTGCCACGAGGTCAAATCTGCGTACATATCAAAGCCATTTTGGCTTCTCTCATTTAGTGTAAAGAAATGTAAACACAGTAGGGTACCAGACTGCAACTAATGAATCACGTGACAAGATCGCTACCTTTAAAAACACATGGCATTTTGTTTAAATGCAGAAAAATTGTTTTATCAGTCTTGTAGTTGGCAACACTGATGATTAAAACCGGACGCAATTGTCAAGATCATAGCAGGGTCAGCATAGGCTAAAAATAGATTATGTGCAGACACACACACAGAAATTAAACTTGAACCAAACAGGATACCAGACAAAGACTGAAAAATCACGTGCCAACACATTTATCACTTCCTTTACAAAGAAGGCATTTCGTCCGCTCTACAAAAGTTTTGTCTGCATAATTGAATCGCATACAGTTGGCAACATTTAAATAAATCATTACCAAACATTAATTCCTCCACCATTAATACTGGCCGCCATGTATAGCCTATTGTGTGCTGAAAAATGGCATTAAGCCCCACAACAACAACAACAACCAAACATTAACATGTCATCACGTAAACGGAGACGATTATTTTAGAAAAAAAAAGTTGTTATTCTACTAGACGACCTCGGGTGAGGTGGGGAGGGGGGACTTGCCAAACAAATTTAGGTAGAAAAGACTCGAATAAAACAATTTTATGTTGAAAACACTCGAATAAACGACATCGTAACCGATAAGGTTATTCAGCAGCAGTGGGAAAATGGAGCAAATAGAAAGAATTATGTATGTACCAAGATCTATATGACGTTCTTGAATGGTTTTGCGATGTGCATGACAACAACACCCGCTCACATATCACACTTACGCCAAGAATAAGAACTATTAATGCATATTCCGTTGAAATAAGTCTATTATTATAACAAGAAGAACCTTTTAATAATTAATGTTACTTTTAAACGAAGATATTAAATGCTTTGAAGAATGTAGCTTTCTTACTACGTACATGACATATACTTCTCACAAAAAATTTAGTCCTCCTCTGGAAGGGTCACCCGTCTTATAAGGCCACTCTCCCAGTGCAGAAGGGGTGGCCGTATAAGAGGGGGATTACTGTTCTCTTTTACCTCATGTAAACGCCTTTGGACACCTCTACTCCATTCTCATGTAAGCGACTTTGGACGCCTCTACACCATTCTCATGGAAGCACCTTTGAACACTTGCTGTAAACATCAGCCATATTGAGTTGGTTTTTGTAGTGCCACCTTCAAGGAAAAATCATTTAGATATATTCAATGATGTGCATGACCATTATCTCATATCATGGTCCCTGTTAGGCTCTAGTCGTAATCTGCTATTTAGAGTCACTGGGTCGTATTCTCCACTCCAAATTGGAGGCAGCAGATTTTGTTCAGTACTTTCGAGAGTTTGCATGATTAGAATCACTACTATGAAAGCTTCAGTAACTTAGATAAAGGCTCTGATATTGATGTGGGAAACACCGAGTCTATAATTGATTAAATTCAGATGATTTAGTGATGTAGATGTATACAGAGAACTTTTTTGAGGATGAAAAATGGCAGCTATGATTGGTCACTTGGCTTCACTGGCTTGAAAGTGAAAGAGCTCCCAAGATTTTAAAGCACATAAAAAATTCTTCCATGAAAAATAATTACACAGGTATAATGATTGGATTTTAAATCTTTCTAACATAATAGATGTGTACCAAAATATAAAATGGTTAAAATTAAAGTTAAAGGTCACCGGCTGTACTCCAACATTTTTCTTTTTACATCAGATTTGCATTTCATGATTAAAAGTAGTTATACTCACACAAAAAGAACAAAAAAAATTATCAAGTGTAAAGAAGGAATAATAATTTAATTACTTGAAATAGAAGTATGCAGTGCTGTTACTTCCCCTAGCTACGATTTCCCATCTATAGAGGATGCCAACCGGAAATGACGTACATTTATCCCCACAAGACGAAGTACATGCTTCTTGTCGAAAAATAAAACACTGTAAATTATGGATAGGGAACATTTAGATGAAACTACTGAAAACTAATTTACTGTTCAGCGTTATATTGATATGCATGCATGACGCACTAGATTGTGTTGCTCTCAAAACTGTTCCATTTTTCAATTTATTTTGAAAATTCCTGTTAATACAGGTAAAAAGAAATCAATGCTGGATTCCCTATGTCGGCCGACTGTATAAAAAAAAAAAATCGGCACACTTAAAAGAATCCAAAGGAACCAAATATGGCTTCCTTATGTCGGCTGACTTCATAAGAAAAAAAAAACGGCACACTTAAAAGATACCAAAGTCAGTTTCCGGGGTTAGTTTGCTTTGTAATAAAATAACCTTTGTATTTGATGTCCTGTTGGTAAGTTTAAGCAAGGAGTTTATTGCTCGCTGCAAGTTGCGTTTTTTTCATCACCCAGGCTTCTATTTGTTTGCCATATGTAGTCATAATTGATGTTTGCAGGACAAATAGTATACAAAACAATAAATTGCTTTAATAATACTTTTGTAACCCATGCTAGTGAAAAGATTATCATTTGTACTCACAGTGCATGTACTTTAAAATAATGATTTTTATTTGCAAGATACCGTCGTATAATTAACCTGGATACAATATAATCTTGGTCAGTTTGCACCTTGTAAATTATCATGCATGTATGGTAGGTGCCTTTAAGCAATCGGGTGATATTTTTGTCTCTTCTGCGATTTTGTTATTTGACATAAGCGACGCACACTACAGTAAGGATGCACACGCAAGCCGGCATCGGCTACATATACAGAGTTTGTGGATATATTTTTTCTTTAATAAATTTCGCATGATGAAAAAAGAAGGAATAAATGATAGCAATGCAAGGTTAGTTTCTTTCATTTTATTTTCAAATAATTGTATGTTTATCAATTTTTTTTGTACTGTTGGGAGAGGGAAACGAATTCAGCACAATTATTTCCTTTTTATTTGTATGGAATAATGGAGCAAATATGATTGACGATATTAACTAGTAATGACAAGCTTTTAATTTATGAGTGCACACACTAAGACAACTTGAAAAATAAAAACAATAAAATTAACTGGTAAGAGCTTCATATTGCACCAAACAAACACTGACAGAATGCTCAACATTATTCTCTCTCTCTCTCTTTCATGTGTAATCGAGTGTGTATTATATGCAGCAGTGTTACAACCTGAAGCCTAAAATTAAATATATTTGTTATAATATCTCATGTACACTACCCTTATAAAAATGAATACGTATTCTGTAGAACATACTATCTGTTAAGTATTTTTTATAAATCAGTTTTGATAATTTGACTTTCCCATCCCTCACCCTATTCGATCCCACAGCTTGAATTCACTTTTTTTTTCTGGTAAACAAGGTCTTTCGGAAAAAGAAATAACCCTTTTTCCCATCATCACTATTTTGGTTACATCCATCTGCAACACAAGCGCACTATATTTGCTGTACAAAAGCACGTAAGATGTATCACAGACATTTATATGGGGAAATTTAACACTTGAATGGCTAGGTTAAATAGAAGGGATAAATGTGCATCATATCATGCGGAAACTACGAATTGTTTATGGAGATTGACGAGTAATTTTTTCATTTGAAAAAAGCAGATTTTTAAGTCTGTTGAAACATTTTTATGGTTTACATACATAACAAATGCGTTTTGTTTATGACTATAATAATGTCACACATTTTTACAATATAGATGGCCAGTGACCTTTAAACCTAACTAGTACTACACTGCTTAACACTTGACAGGCAGTTCTATGTGTATGGGGTCAAATAGGTAACAGGTGTTCTATTTATAACGCACTGCATTGTGTAACTTTGTGACATGTGTATCAACTGCCTAGAAAGCCATACACTCGAAGAAATTTTTCAATGTGTTTCAACTGGAAAACAGCAAGTTTAAGCTTCTAGTTGTCAGTGTATGGCTCCTGTTCTAAGGACAGAAGATGACACATTCAATCAATATTTAACCCTTTACCAATAAGAAAAATAAATTCCAGTTTGCGACATTGGAGAAGCCCAGCGCGATCCCGGCAAGAGACTCAACTTTGCATTTAATATTTTCCTTTAAAAGTAACATTAATTATTAAAAGGTTCTTCTTGTTATAGTAATAGACTTATTTCAACTGAATATGCATTAATAGTTCTTATTCTTGGCATAAGCGTGATATGCGAGCAGGTGTTGTTGTCATGCTCATTGCAAAACCATTCAAAAACGTTATTTAAATCTTGGTACATACATCAGGGGTCACGCTACCAGGCGAAGTGGGCGACTAAGTTGCCTAAAAAGTGTAAACTTCGCCTTCTGTTAGGAAAATGAAAACGACTTCGCCCTGTGATTTTTTAGAGGCACATTGACTATGCCCTCTCTTTTTAGGCAGGTTTATTCTAGTATAGTGTTGTAGCTAAAGGTATTCTTCAAGCCATCAGCTAGGCTTAGTTTTGATATTAATTACGCTGACAAACAAGCTCTTGCACATTCACGACCATGTGTTTTGATAGCTGATTGACCCTTAGTCATTTACCGAATTGGCAACTAGGTGCCTATCACTACCCGATTTATGCATGTTATCCTTCGATATTAAAAACATACAAACTTGTGTTTCGAAACTTTAACAATAGTATATATATAGCAGTTTGTGCATTAAGAATAAAAACGGTGATCTGGATATTTTTACTGCCTCTTGTACACTCTTTCGTCATAAAATTAGTTTGAAACTGTAGGTGTACCAGTAACGGAAAAAAAAATGGCGGACATCGCCAACCCTGTGTCTGGGAAGTACCAGTTTATTAGGCTAGATTGTCTATTTTCGTAAATCATCGAGCAAATATATACAGAAAAATATACAATTCATAGAAAGCAAAGCCTAGGTATTATGTTATTTAAGATTTAGCTTTAAAATGCAATTAGATAGGTCAGAAACATGAGACAATGCTATGTTGTGGAATTCGCGAGAAGCGTTGTAAGGTCAAAGTTGTTTTCTGACTGGACTCGTATTTGTGAAAATATGGAAAAAGCTGCAAAGCAGATAATATTTAATCACTGCCTAAAATTAATACAAGTAAGCAGACAAATAAATAAACCATAAATTTGCAATCATATCATAGACTGTTGTAATGAAGCAATATAAAGTGAGTGATTATGAAAACCCCTCCTTCTAAAAATAGATGCACCCACGTCTGTGTTGATTTGGTTGGAAAGAAGGGTTTAGTTCATATACTGACTATAAAGGTGTCATCATATACTGACTATAAAGGTGTCATGTCTGTTATTTTATGCATTTTAGTGTGTTATGTATGAATAATTATGCTAATGTTTTATCCGCAACAAAGAAATGGGGACACTTGTGCATTTGCCTTCATGTACATGGTACAGTGGTTGTGTCAAACGCGGTTAGAAATCTTTGAAAGTGCCATTATTGTGAACTTTTTAAAAGTATAAAAAAAATGAATACAAAATTAAAAATAAACAAAATTGATTATGGGTAGTTGATTAAGCATTTTTACCAACTTGCAATTACAATAATGTAATATAGCTACTCAGTTAAATTTTGTTAAAATGCAGTTTCATTTATTCTCTTTTAGAGTCATATGGCCAAAATAACTAAGAAAATTTTTTACAAGAAAATAAAGTATTGCTTAAATCCAATGTTAAATGCAAATATGAATACTAGGAAACAGAGGGCATAATTCAAATAAGAGAACACACATTATATATATATATATATATAGTGTTTCTTGCTTCGCGTCCACTTCTCCGTTGAGCTCTCACTTCTCCCTGTTCTGTCTAAAAGGAGAAGTCACTTCTCCCTAAAATTCAAGTCTGGCTTGACCCCTGATACATAATTCTCTTTCCATTTGCTCCATTTTCCCACTGCTGCTGAATAACCTCCTTATCAGGTACGACGTTGTTTGAGTCTTTTCAACATAAAATTGTTTTCTTCGAGTCTTGTCCACCTAAAATTGTTCTGCAAGTCCCCCCTCCCCAGCTCACCCGATTTTGTCAAGTAGAATAACTGACTTTTTTCTAAAATAATCATCTCCATTTACGTGATAACAAGTTAATGTTTGGTAATGATTTATTCAGATGTTGCTAACTGTATGCAAGTTAATTATGCATCTATCTATCTATAAATACGTTGATGCAATAACTCTTGACTATTATGCAGACAAAACTTTTGTAGAGCAGACGAAATGCCTTCTTTGTAAAGGAAGCGATAAATGTGTTGTCGCGTGATTTTGGTCTTTGGTACCCTGTTTTGTTCAAGGTTAATTTCTGTGTGTGTGTGTGTGTGTGTGTGTGTGTGTGTGTCTGCACAAAATCTATTTTTAGCCTATGC
Source organism: Megalonaias nervosa (assembly GCA_016617855.1). Lineage (NCBI taxonomy): Eukaryota > Metazoa > Mollusca > Bivalvia > Unionida > Unionidae > Megalonaias > Megalonaias nervosa. Next base: position 237,620 of record JAECUM010000390.1, on the reverse strand, counting down.
TGACCTGTTATGATCTTGACAATTACGTCCTGTTGTAATCATTAACCCTTTACCTCATAGAGTGTATGGCTTTTTAGCCCTTTGATACGCATGTAGCAAAGTTACCCAGTGCAGTGTGCTATAAATAGAACACCTGTAATCTAGTCTACTCCTTACACATAGGTCTGTTAAGCAGTGAAGTGTATGTTACGTTTAACATCAGTTTTAACCATATTACATTTTTGGTACACATATTATGTATGGAAAGATTTAAGAGTAAAATCCGATTGTTATAGCTGTCTAATTATTTTTTACTTAAAATGGCTGCTGTTTACAGCAGTCGGCAAAAGGCGCTTCCATGAGAATGGTGTAGAGGCATCAAAAAGCGCTTACATGCGAATTGGGTAGAGGTGTCCAAAAGCGCTTCCATGCGAATAGAGTAGAGGCGTCCAAAGGCGCTTGCATGAGGTAAAGGGTTAAAGAGAAGAACTTGACAGATATGTGAAACCCACCACTCTATCATAACAATGTTGAGCCTATTTCCTGTAAATGTCGGCTTTTATAGACAATGATATAATATTAATCTTAGTGTTACATGTACTTTAGTCAACACTTCTTTTGATAAAGGAAACTTGACATTGGGAGACATGTATCGACGATAGAGATGATAAGATAACTTGCCTTACATCACAGTATGAATTATTTTTGGTTCTGGACACATTTGAAATAAAAAAGTGGCTGCTTGTGAGGGGAACATTTTACATTTTTGTACTAATATTATGGCCGCTGGTCGTGTTAGAGGGGTGATCATTCTTGAGGGGTACTTTTGAACACAAACTCGTTGGTGCCAAGGGATTCTGGCTGTAAGAAGCGGGTGGCCGCTGATCAGGGAGGGCCATTCAAGCAGGGGACTACTGTACATCAAATGAACAGCTTTAATAATTTTGTTCACTTTTCGAGTGTAGCAGAATAAGTAGTGAATGGGATCATGAAAGCAAGACGCATCAAGTCTTAGACAGAATGCTGTTTGCAGATTTGGACAAGTATTTTGGGTTTAAACAGCAAATTGACAAAGATTGTAATGAGATTCAGAAGACCGTTAAAGTTTGTAGAATTGATAGTTCAGTTGGGACAGTAGCCAAGTGCAAGAAAGTGCATGATACCTGGTTTTGTGTTTGGAATAAGACCTTTCCTTGGATTGACAAATGGGCAAATGAGCTGTATATTGGTGGTGTAAAGAATGTTGAAAATTAAACTCCATGGCAACCAATGATTCTTCTAATCTGCAAATTCCATGTTTTCTTGGAGTGGACTGCAACTTTTGCTTGTGTTCTAAAAGAAGCATATTGCAACTTCTAACAGGGCCAGGTACACCACTCCCTCGATAACTCGCGCCCAGACAACTCGCGAACCCGCTTATAACGCGGTGTCTGGCATGGCTCCGGATTTTTTTTCCAAAGAAAATATATTTTAAAATGTGCTGAACCTGAAAAAAATCGCGATAAGAATTGATAAATTGAACCTTGATACATACCGTATTTTATGTAATTTTTCATACACGAAAAAATAATTGTTAATTTCAGTGTACGAAAAATTGTATGTAAAATAAATAATTATCATTTGGTGGTACTGGCTGTATATGAAAAATAAAGGGATCGTACCAAAACAAGTTCTACGGAACACGCTACTTGACAACCTAATGGTACAAACGTACAAAGTAAACGTATATTTTCTGTCTCATTCTGCTCTCAACTCAAGAATCTAATTACAATAAAAACAAAAGTACTCAAAAAGATTCTGTTGTTATTAGGGAACGAGAGAGAGAGAGAGAGAGAGAGAGAGAGGATTATGTCTCGGTGTGCAAGCTCGTCTGCATTTAGAACATATGTAGCTGTTATGTTGTGTAATATTGGCAAAATGATCAAGATGGTTTGAACATGTACAAGTTATGGGTATTATTTATTGGTAAATTGTACGCAACGATACGAGTCCATATTGTCAAGAAATTAAGTGCAAGTTGTATTTTTACCGCAACAATAATCTCATCAAATTGCAATAAAAAATAAAGAACTTGAAATCACGTTTAAGTTAATGCTCTTGAGTGCACACTGTGTGTGTGTGCACGTGTGCGCCAGAGAGAGAGATGAATCAAACAAATTTTTTCAGTGTACAAGACCGTATTTATTCAGTGTGGTTTTTATTTGTAGCTTTTGCAAAGAGAAAAAAGACTATTTTCAGTTACCTGATGAATGGGATAATCCTCATGTATTACAACCCTGCTATATTCCATTAGCAATAAGCACCACTAAATCAACAATTCATTCTTGTTTTAATTATGATGTACCTTGTCCCAACAACCACATGGCTATGCAGTGTTATTTACACGGTAATTAAACATGCTTAACGCTTTGGTTATTCCAGTTGAAACCAGATGGAGGGCAAGAATTGACTGAAGAGGTCAAATCAGCGAGGCTGCCAGTAGGGAAATGAGGCTCGCTTTAGGGAAATGAAAGTCTGTCAGTGTGCTATTGAAGCCGTTGTTCATATAGCAGATGTTACAAGGACAAGCGATCATATGCATTACTTGTTATTCGAACTTGCCAATAAAGATAATAGTGGGGTATATCATAGAATAGATTTATAATGAAATATTAATTATATCCAAGTCAAAACAGAACAAGCACTTTAAATATAGTATATGTATATATACGAATTGATTTAATGGAGTCTGTGACTTTCAAATTTGCGATGGAAAATGACAAGGTTTTTATATTTTGTTTGTATGACTAATGAAACAATAAGACTAGTTGACCAATGGTCTGTAGTCTTCACTTTAGCATGTACTGAGATGTAATTTTTGTTCGATAAGAAAACATCAAAGGGCTTCTGAACTCGTTTTAAAATGCACGTGGTGTTTTGTTACAGTGACAGACTTAATGAGGAGAACTAATTAAGAATGATATTTAAAGGTACGCATGGTTCACACAGCAACATGAACAAGGTATTCCCATCTCTGGAACAATTCTCAAGACCCAAGCAGAAAAAATGGCAAAAGGATGGAGAATGAATCTCATTTTAGGGCAAGCCATGGATGGCTTTGGAGATTCCAGCGCTGACATAGAATTAAACAAAATTCATTGTCGGGAGAAATACGCTCAGTGAATCAGGAAGCCGCATGTAATTATCCGTACCAGCTCAGAGAGATAATCATCCGTGAACAATACACAGAGGTGGCAGAGAAATCAAAGAGTAACACACAAAAAAAATGAACAGATGTTTTCAGAATGTGAAGTGATATTTGTCAAACGTGTCACAAACTGCAAGTATTGTTGTGTTCTAATTTATGTTATTTTAAATTTGTAGACCCATTAAAATTTTTTCATTTTACTTCTACCACAATCAAATCTACCCATCGTTCGATCGACATTGTTTTTTCGAAATGAGTGTCGATCTTTTGTATAAAAAAAGTCTACTTTGGATCAAAGAATAAAACTAGAATTTATCCAATTCAACACAAACATTTGAGACGTAGTACACAATGTGCAAAGTCGTATGTGTTAAGCGAACAGAAACCATGTAGAATAATGTTTTGATGATCTCAGTATATTGTAAGTTAGCCTGAAATTAATGTTACTCTGAGGAAAAAAGTAAACAAAGTACACCGCTATGAAGAGATATTTATTCACAGTTAATCTTGGCACGATTATTGAGTATTCAACACTAACATGCCAACCCAACCCCCCCCCCCTTTTGCCTCTAGGTCGATCCCTTTGTTAATTTTGTTGTTTGTTATAGGTCCCTCAATAACTCACGCCCTCGCTTATAACGCGGTCGATGTTTTTGGACCCCATTGTGCGCAAATTATCGAGGGAGTGGTGTACCTGGAACCTCAACCAAGTATGGGAATAGACAATTTGGTTTCAAGGGTAAAAATGGCTTCACACCAAGGAGTTGTCAGATTTTTTTAAAAAAGTTTTGGAAAGAAAAGTTAAATAATTCCTGCACAAATTAAAATGTATGATGATAACAAGGTTTTATAAGGTTTTGGCAATTCCATGATTGTGTGAAGATTTCAAAACTTGAATTATAAAAGACCAAATGTGAGATATATTGGAAATGACTTTTATGGTAAGATGAACAAGATGGTAATGATTTTTGAGATTGCCTACAGGTGCTCTTTATGGTGCTCTTGATGGAACAGATGTCTGACAACAGTTCTTACATTGTTTTAGCTTTACTTTTTAAGTTTACATGCATAGTTTGCATCTTGTCTTTTTTTTTTACTTTGTGGCTAAATATTATGCCAGTTTGGAAGACAAATTAAAAAAAAAATCCCAAGAGCTGTGTACTGGAAATAGTGTTATGTAACTACGCATGCAGATTTGTAATGTTTCAAAGGAATTTATCATTCTTCTGGTTTTAACGTGGAATTTTTCTTTGCTGTGGTAAGTGTCTACAATTTTTCAATAGAATCCAAAAATTTTATCCTTTTGTCCCTAATTTCCCTGGCTGGCAATGGGCTTCTCTGGCTTCAGTATCATTATGATGTGGGCCATCATTGGCTTTTATAGTATGTCCTCATTTAGTCTCAAATTCATATGCGCATGACTAGTTATTTGTGATTGTGCTTTGATAGGTCATCCGAAGTCCAAGGGACTTCCAAGAGGACCTGATGATGTTCAAGCAAATTCAAGTAAGTTCAAGTTAATGCTGATAATTACTAAGGAATACATATACTTGACACTTTCACAGATGCTTGTAACTAACTAAAACATGGTAGACATTTATTTTAAATTAAAAATCTTTTTCTGTAAGTCTGATCTGGTGTTAATGTTTCACAACATTCCATTTGGCAACCATGTTGGTATACACGATGTGTTTTAAACGTGATTAAAGATCATAATATAATTTATTTGTCATATTCACCTTTAATTTGTGACAGATACAACCATCTTGTAAAAATTAATAAAAATATTTTTGACATGAATAATGAAAATGTACCGTAAGTCTAAAGATTCTAAAGGAATTTCCTTACAATCCTGTCGAAAACTACCGACATAGCAGTACACTGAAAAAGTACCATGGTATATACATAGCTGCCAACCCTCACGATTTTGGCATGAATTTCATGGAGTCATGCCGCATGCCCAGAAAATAAAGAATTCCCCAATTCTCAATTATTTTAAATTTTCCTGATAAGTGATATTGGTAGTTGATGAAACAGTCTGGTACTGCTAGTCGCGACATTAGTAGAATTATAGAAGATTTGTGCAGTTGGCCAGGTAGCACGCATTTTAGTGTATTTTAATCTATATATATGAGTAGTTTTACAAATGCATTTGAAAGAAACTGGGGCCTAGCCGGAAATTTTATCCACGTATGTGCCGCCAACACTGATTTGAATTACTGTATGGTATTGCATTTTGAAAACGTCGTCACCACCAAGGAAAAAGAAATCTTTTACAAAAAAAGAGAAGTTTACTTTGGAGTATACCAAAAATTGGACATGCATTCAGCCATCAAATGCTGATATACATCATGCTTTTTGCACTGTGCCACAAATTTTAGTATTGGGCATGGTGACAAGGATGATGTGAGGAAGCACATTGGTAGCAAAATGCACATAGAGGTTGGGAAACTACATGATGGCTTTTTCGAGTGTTGGAATTTTTAGACTGAAAGATTAGCATATATTGTAGTTTGCTTGAGTTCAGTTTTCTGCGCATGCACCAACACCACTAATCGTTAACTGTTCTACGTTTCATCTTCTGGATTAATAACATTTCATAATTAAACTACACTGCAGTTAAAATGTGTTCACCTCCAAGGAAAAAGATTTTTATTCCACAAAAGTGAAGTATGGATTGGAGTACACCAAATTTTGGCCTAGCATTCAGCCATCAAACATCCATGTACATTATGCTTTTTGCACAGTAGTGTGTTGTGAATTTTACAGTTGGGAATGTGCACAAGGGCTGGTATTTTTGCTTACAATTTACCTGTCATACATGTACCATTTTAAGAAAAAATCTAGATTTTTCAGCTCCTAGAAAAAAATTCCATATTTTTCTTAACAAAAATATAATTTTCCGTTTCCCCGTTTCTGTATCCGGTTTTTCTGTGTCGGGTATGTTTCTTAGTACTTTACCATATCCGGCCTGATTTCCGGTTTTCATCCACCAATACAAAGAGATTGTCTCACAGTGTGGTTCTCTTTATATGACCCCATCAGCAAATTTCAGCAACATAATGGATATGTTTCTCAGCAAGAAGCGAAAAGAGAAAAGAAAAGAAGTAACTGATGAATTTTCACCAGCCAAGGAAAAGAAATGGGATCAAAAATATAGGAGCGATTGGAGGAAGCAGTTTGCTTTCATTTGTGCATCGACTCGCAGGGCCTGTCATGCATTCTGCCAATGTTGCTCACAGCATCTCAATATGATGTGGTGGTTTAGACAACATTAATAAACACAGTGCAATAGCCAAGCACAAATGGTGTGAGAAAGATATTAGCAGCACGAGGCCACTGGAATTTTCCATGGTAAAAGAGAAGGATGACTTGTCGGTGATCAGAGCAGAGACTTTTTATAAGAGTTAGTATTTGAAGTAAATAAAATTAATTATGACCAGCTTACATATCAACCAACATTTAATTTTTCCCAGATATGTCCTGTTCTTGAAACCTTGAATATGGATGTAAGTTCTTGGTGTTCAGCGAACAAAACATTTTTGGTAGTTTGATTTTGTCAGAATTAGCATTAATGTAAATTATTAAACTGTTGTATTTAGAAGAAAAGGCAAAAGCACAGAAGGCTTCAGCAGCTGCTTGCAAGAAGGCAGGGCCAGATGCTGGTGCTGCGATTGTTGAAAGCTGGTTTAGGTAGAAGGAAACAGTTATCACCTGCTGCTAGTCTCAGCAATGCCAGCTGAAAAGAATAAGAGATAACCTAAACTCAAGACATACCCATGCATACTGCCAGTTTTTAAACTGGATTCAGAACAGTTTTGACAGACTCAACAAAGCTCTACAGCATGAGAAGCCCCTAATTCACAAGACCAGAGGCATTCTACTCCATGTACAGAGAATTCCTTTCTATTGTTATTAAACCAAAGTACATTGTTGACAAGACAGACATCGCAGCAATTGATGTAAAAGATGAAAGTTTCTGATCAAATCACTGTCATACATGAAGGAAAAATTTCCACTAAAGGATGACTTATTCATGCAAGCATTGTAGATGTGTCTAAACAATCTGTAGTATCGTTTAAGGACCTGGCCTTTTTCTCCAGCTGAATGGAAGGAATCAACACTGATGATATGCATAGAGAGTTTCAGCTTTACCAAAGGTACAGTTTAGATGCAGAATTGAATTAGGAAAGAGCAGATCATCAGTGGGTTGCTCTCAGGAAAAAAAAGGATGGATCTGGCCAACTGTTGTTTCCAACCCTTGGGAGAGTAATGTTATCAGTACTTTCAATACCGCACAGCAACAACAATGCTGAGAGAGCATTCTCAATGGTCAGAAAAAACAGAACTAGCCAAAGAGCCAGCCTGTCAGCATCAATGCTGGAAGCTATTCTTGTTCGCAAATTTGGCACCCAAGGACAAATAAATGATGAACTTTTGCATAAATGCAAATCTGCAGCATACAATGGACTGAAAAAACAAAAGTAGACATCTTTATCATGATATATACACCTTAGTCTTGTACCTCCTGATTTTTTTACCCTGCCTCCTGATTTTTAATGGTGATTTTCCTGATTTTGATTTTTTCAATGTTGGCAGGTCTACCTACTCAAGTCCTGCATGCTACCAATGCTGAAGCATTGTATGTGAGCTTTCTTGTTGAACATAACCTGTCTTTCTCAGTTGGAGATAAGAACGGTGAAAGATTATTTCGTATTGTGAGGAAAAATAAGATAAATTTTAGTGCCTCCTTAGATGCTGAAAATTTGCAACAATTTTAGTCACCAAGATTAACCAGCTGGCAAGAAGCCTGAACTGTTTTGAAAACAAATTTACCATAGCCTGATTGAGAAAGTTATAGACTGCCACAGCATGACATCATGACAAATAGCATGAAGTTTGTGTATATCAGTAAATTTGGCTGCAAATACAGTAGTACATGTAATCAGTGTAAATAATATGTTTTAGTTTTATTTTGGGATTTTCATATAATGCAGTACTGACCATTGAAGTGGATGGTGTTAGTGTCATGATATAATTTTTCACTAATTGCATTCAAAATTCACAAATTTTTATCCCACTTTTTACTAATTGTGAGTCTGGAGGGAAGGCAGCTCTGTATATACCACCTGAAAAAAATGACCCAGTATATGGGTAATGCCACACACCTTGTATACACAGGGTTCCCATGCTACCGGGAAATCAGGAAGATAGTCGGGAGAAATGATAATTTTTTTCTCGACCGTGAAATGTCCATGAATTTCGCAAATATTGACAGAAGTCCGGAAAAACCCGGGAATTTTCCACCACCACTTGACGCCTGAAACAATCACATAATTGAGTTGTAACTAAACTGATCGTGAATTAAGTTTTCGTGTTCAAACCAGAATATTCGGAGGTGCAGTATGGATCATTTGGGTGCTTGCAATAAACATATATTTTGAGTCAATCCAAGCGCTCGGTGGATTAGATTCATCTAGTATTTTATTTTCAAAGTCAGCTCGATATCGGTATCTTTCCTTACATGGAAGCTATGAAAACCAGTCTAGCATCACGAGAGGCCTACATGGTGGTGACAAAGCGGATGGCCTAGCCAACTTTAAACGTTGATTGATACATGCATGAAATCAATATGAAAATTACTTATTTTCTCAGAATTTCTGAGTAATAAATCGTTATGTCTTTAATCTGCTGAAAGACAAGATAAAACTACGGTGTTGATTAAATGTGATCAGGTACTTGCAATTTGCATTGCTGGTCGCATGAGTACACACATCTAACAACCCACATTTTCAAATGTTGTAGAGAAAAAATTTTTAAAAAATATTAAATGAAAGACATATAATGGTTGTAATAAAAATACAAAAACGAAAGAATACAAAATTTTCCAAAAAGTATGTGTGAACCTAAATGCATCTTGGATGACTTGTTATCATTTGTAAGAGAAAAGCGATTGTAAATAATAAAGATATAAAATTTTAATAATTCTCCCAGATGCACATGCGAAAACATGAGATGTACCTTTAATGTGCCCATGCACACAGGTCTGTTGTTAAGTGCAAGAATTTATCTTGTTTCCTTCACAATATAGAGTAATTCAGTATGAGAATGAACTTTGTCATTATCTTTATATTGCTGAAACAGTGCATGGTTAGTTCGCTTTGGGGGGAATAATTTTTGTTCTGTTATGTTCATGCAGCAACTACCAGAGCTTTCCTGAATTACCCCTTTATAACACTGATGTATGAGAACTCGTGCATAGGGTTACATATTGAAGCATTCTTGCAGGGATCATACACAGTAAACCACGCCTTTTTTATTGATGTCATGTCCACTATGCAGAATTTTGGAGACGGTTGTGATCTTGTAGAACTGTGAAAACTTATGATTTGATGCTTAAATCACAGACAAACAATTATTAAGATTATGAAAATATTATTTTCCTAGTTAGATCTCTAAACTGGCTTGACTGTGTTTGATCCAGATCCAGAGTTCTTTGTCTGCATCTACATCACTAAATCAGCTGAATTTGATAATTTATAAAAACTAATGGCTTTCTATATCATTATCAGAGCCTTTACCTAAGTTATTGAAGCTTTCATAGTTGAGATTCTAATCGTGAAAACTCGAGTAAATACTGAACGAAATCCGTGACCTCCAATTTGGAGAGTGGAGAATATGACCCAGTTACTTTAAATAACAGATTTTGACCAGAGCATAAACAGCGACCATGTGATCTGATGTAATGGTCATTCACACCAATGAATGTAGTATCTAATATGGTGTTTTCCCCGAAGGTGGTGCTACGAAAACCCGCTCAAAATGGCTGATGTTTACAGCAGACGTCAAAAGGCGCTTCCATGAGAATGGTGTAATGGCGTCAAAAGGCGCTACATGCGAATCGGGTAGAGGCGTCCAAAGGCGCTTGCATGAAGTAAAGGGTTAAGCATACTTGTTTTGAGATCCTGATGACATTAACTGGGTCAATACCTTTCGTTGACAGTGACACTAAGTACTGATTAAGTTCATAGATATATATATATATATATATATATATATATATATATATATATATATATATATATATATATATATATGAACTCCAGGACAGAAACTGTTAGACATACAAGACTGGTCCTGTAAGTGTGAACCAGCTGCTTTTATGCAAATGCATGTCACTATCAAAATCATGTGAAGGAAATCGGAAAAGAATACAGAAAGGCAGTTTTTCCTGGGCATGATTCATAAAGATGGAGCATACAGCTGCAGTTATCAGTACTACAAACTACTTTTTCCAGAATGTCTTTATAACACTGTGTAACACAATTTTTGTTCTGGGTAGTAAGTTTTACTTTGTAATTGCTTATGCCAAAAAAGTATAGAAAATGGCTATTATTCCCCACAAACTTTGCTTTTATGAGCGGGACATTGATATTTTGAAATTTCCAAGGAGAAAACTGACGAATTTGTGTTTCTTCGTTCACATGAAGTCAGGAAAAAACAACATACAAAACAGAATTAACATGCATTTATACTAAAGTAATACAAAAATGACCACAAAAGATTTTTTAGAAGTGAATAGTTTTTCGAGATTTATGATTATACTGTAAATCACTTTCATGAATCAGCCCCCAAATGTAGTCTCCCATCATGTTCTCGTTGTACTGTCCTTGGTAGCTGCGTTCAAAGTCCAGTATGTCCTGGTGGAAGCGCTCACCTTCCTCCTCTGAGTATACTCCCATGTTCTTCTTGAATTTATCAAGATGAGCATCAAGGATATGGACTTTGAGGGACATCCTGCAGCCCATTGTGCTGTAGTTCTTCACCAGTCTCAACCAGCTCCACATAGCTCAGCCTTGTGATTGCCCAGGAAGCCCCGAACCACTGCGAGAAAGTTGTTCTAAGCTGCTTTCTCCGCACGAGTAAGCTTCTTGGGGAATTCATTGCACTCCAGGATCTTCTTTATCTGCAGTCTGATGAAGACGCCGGCTTTGACCTTTGCCTTAGATGGCTTAGGTTGTTGTTGTTGTTGTTGTTGTGGGGCTTAACGCCATTTTTCAGCACACGATAGGCTATACATGGCGGCCAGTATTAATGGTGGAGGAAGAAACCGGGAAATCCGCGGAAAGAACCACCGACCCACGAGAAGCTACTGGCAAGCTTTCTCACATATCCACATTTGCCGAATCCTAGACTCGAACCCACGCAGACAGAGGTGAGATGGCAGTGATCCGTAACGGAGAGCGCTTTAGACCACTCGGCCACTCGGGGCCCCGATGGCTTAGGGAAGAAGTCTTGAAGGTACTTGAAAGGTGCTGACTCCTTATCTGGAGTTCTGACAAATTGTTCACAAGGCCCAGTTTGATGTGCAGCGGTGGCATCGGCACCTTCTGGGGGTCCACCAGTGGCTCCCACTTGATGTTGTTCCTCACCACAGAGAACTCGGTCCACTGTGGCCAGTCCCGCCGGTGGTAGTGCGCTTTGGTGTCCCTGCTGTCCCAAAGGCAAAGATAGCAGGGAAACTTGGTAAAACCGCCTTGGAGACCCATCAGGAATGTCACCATTTTAAAGTCTCCGATGTCCTCACAGCCATGCTCGTCATACTTCAAGGCGTCCAGCAAGATCTTGATGCTGTTGTAATTCTCTTTGAGGTGCACTGAGTGAGCCAGGGGAAGAGACAGTTACATGTTCCCATTATGGAGCAGCATGGCTTTGAGGCTCCTGGATGAGCTGTCAATGAAGAGGAGCCACTCATTCTGGTTACAGGCAAGTCTGATTGCCTTGAACAGACTGGTCACATTATGGCAGAAGCAGAGCCCATCTTGACAGGTGAAGATGATTTGCGACTTGCACACTTTCATCCAACAAATTCCACTGCTTGAGCCTAGACGTCAAAAGCTTGGCATTGGACTTGGTGAGACCAAGTTCTCTGATCAAGTTGTTGAGGTCTTTGTAGTTGGGGTAGTATGGGTTTCTCTTCTAAGCTCCACCTCTGAAATTGTCGTCTGAATCGACAACATCTTCCTAGTTCTCCGACTTCCTGCTCACTTCTAAAGACGGCTGCTCTTTCTCCGGAGGTGTGAGTACGGGGAGCTCAGGGCAGTGTGGCACCACGGCAATGGATGAAGGTAGGTCTGGATACATGATAGCAGGTGAATTCTTGCCAGTCTGACGTTTGGAAGGGTCCACCATGCAGAAGTAGCAATTGCTTGAGTGGTCAATTGGTTCCCACCAAATTCTTGGGATAGTGAACTTAATGGCTTTCATTTCCCCTCGGTACCATCCTACAAAAATAGATTTATTTCACCCATGACTAATGTGCAAGAGATTCTTGCAACATTTTTCATATATATTTTTTCAGTAACATTAAAAATTGTAAAACACTTTAAAATTAAAAACTTTTACAGTTTTAAAAATTTTATCAAATTCTATAACAAAATTCCAAGCAACAATTGTCCATCTTACCTTCCAGAGTTTTTTTTGCAGTGCTCACAGGTGAAATGAGGTGCCCAGGGTTTGTCTTGATCCCTGAAATATGCCTTGTAGGCCTCGCACATCTTAACAGATGCTTCCACAGATATGTATCCACTAAGGCAGCTGGAACTAAACTGAACTGGTGGGCTTAACTCACTAACCCCTGGCGCCGCGTTTACGCGGCAGGAGGTGGTAGCCTACTTCTGAGCTCTGTAGCGTCAAGGTCATGTATGACACAATAAAGTGGGAGGTATTATAGAAAGGTAGACTGATGTAGCTTTACGATGATACCAAATAATATGGATGTTCTAGATGCACTACAAAATACAGAGGGAAAAACGTAACTTTTTGGACCCGAGTTTTTTCCAGCTGAAATTCGCACGAGGTCGGAATCCGATTTTGTGTCCGGATTTTAGACTTTTTGGCCTCAGATCTAAGACAGACCGGTCTGAACTGCACACAGACTGGTGAAGCTTTGCAAAAAGTAGGATAAGATGGGCATTTAGAATAAAGAGTGGTCTCGACACGAAAATGATGGGTCTGTTAAAAAAAAAAAAGAACTCCAACTTTTACCCTTCTGCTCATGCTCAGGCGAAATAGCCAATGAAAAATGATGTTTCTAACACAGCTAGGCATTAGGTTAACCTAAAATGTCTTGGAGGTAGATGTATTAGGATGTATTCAGAAATAGCCCCCAAAATGGGTTTCCTACTCGCATTTCAGGCGAAAACGACAAAAACCTCCAGGGGTTAATGAGTTAAGGCCCATGTATTTATACTACTGTTTATATTACTGGAAAGTTCTAGAAAGTTCTAGTAGTTACTCCAAGTTTACTCAGCACTGAATCTATCTGGAATGTTCTGGAAAATAGGTAAATTTTAAAATATCAGTCCTGGTCACAAAAGCAAAGTTTGTGGGGAATAATAACCATTTTCTGTACTTTTGAGGCATAAGCAATTAGGAAATAACACTTACTACACAGCAACAAAAAAAAAAAAATCTTACACAATGTTATCATTGTTTCAAAGAATAGCAGCTGTTAGAAGTTTGTTGTTGTTGTTGTTATAGGGTTTAACGCCATTTTTTAGCACAAGATAGGCTATACATGGCGGCCAGTATTAATGGTGGAGGAAGAACCCTGGAAAACCCCGGGAAGAACCACCGACCCACGAGAAGCTACTGGCAGGCTTTCTCACGTACCCACGTTAGCCGAGTCTGGACTCGAACCCACACAGACAGAGGTGAGATGGCAGTGATCCGTAACGATCAGCGCTTTAGACCACTCGGCCACTCGGGGCCCTGTTAGAAGTTTGACATCCAGGTGATGATCATGTACACAAATAATGCATGTCAGCTGCATTGACTAGAATGCACCATTTGGGTCTTAATTCACAAAATTTAGAAAATCCAGCCTTGCAGATTTTTCTTGGTGTACTCAAGGTAAAGTTCTTTCAAATTTGTTAGTAGTTCACATTTATTTACATTCTTTAGAATTGTTTACCCCATTTGTTACATATTACATCTTGTGGGGGCACGTGGGAATATTTATCAGACTGGTAAAAATCCACAATCCTATCCATCACTCCCTGGGAAATTCTCCCTTGTTCGGTATCAGGATCAGCTAAGGTGTACCTTTCCTAATCTGTTAGCTGCTTGGCTTCCTTTACCATATTGTCTGCAACACTGAAGTCAGCCTAATTAGGTCACTGCCAGGTTCACTCTCATCCTCTGCAGACTGAAGGTCAGTCCTTTTCCATGTCCAATACATGGGCACATTTGGTCTTGATAGCTGTCTTCAGCTGCATCGCCTTCCTTCAGCTGTATGACAGTATATTATGCTGATGTTTCCACTAGATACTCTTTGGGTATTTCTGTTTCAGGATGATATTTTATTTCATTGTTAGCTTTTGTCCAGGTTTTAAGTGTAGCCACTGGGCTTGTGTCTGATCAGCCACTCTTAAGGACTCTATCAAACACAGAATCAAAATAGATAAAGTATTTGAAACTTTTCTTCTAGGGTATTTGATACTGCTGCTCTGCCAACTGTTGTACATTGTACAGTAATGAGCAATTAATTCACAGATACATTAACCAGTTACTGTTGATAATGCATCTATTCAAAAACAAGATCACACTTGCAAAACTTGTAAGATAATTTGGGTGCTATATAATTACTTAAAAAATTTTGAATGAAACTAACATGTTAGACCGACTCAAAACTGTATAATTTTATTTTTGTCTCTATATAGAATTTTAAATTTTCTTGTGATGTGCTTTTTATGCACAGAAAATGGATCTGAGCATCATTTCCATTGGTTCTCATAAAGTGATTAAAAATGCCTTTTCATGATGGAGGCACACACAGTTGTGGTCTTAAAATTGAATTACACATCACCACGGCAGTTATTTCTTATCCTTTTTGTAAACGTAATCCTGTTTTTCTAGATTAGTCAAGTTATGACCCTCCACATTTTGACATTTTCCTGTTTTACAAGAATTAACTGAAGTTATCCTGATGCTTGCATAGTGTAGTATAATTTGTCAATGACAGCATGATTAGCTTCTGTTCATAATGCAGTACTCTCAGAAAATGATTCCTAGGAGATAATGCAGTGATTATGCAGTAGTCTAGAACATGTACAAGGTGATGCAGTATCCCCACAAACTGAAACAACATCTAGAGCTAGGAAAAGATGCAGTATAGTTTTTTAACTTTACAAAATGTTTACTGTATGCTACAAAAGCTTAACAAAATGTTTACTCTATGCTGCAAAAGCTTAATGTAGCCTCAGGACTAGAAATATGAAACTGCAAGTCTATTGTGCGTACATTTTGTAACCATTTCATTAACCCTTAAAGTGTTCATCGCGACATTAGTCGTGCCGTCGGTTAAGGTCTCGTATCGCTTGTTGCGACTTAAGTTGTTTTCCAGGTAAGCAACAATGTACGCATCCTATTCAACTTGCCATGACTGCTTGTAAAACTGTATTTAATTGGTTTATAGAGGCCTGGAACGAGCATTCCGTTGTACTTTACTGTGTATTTAGCAAAGAAGTTTTACAAATACCCGCTTTTGAACACATGGTACCTAGAAAAAAATTAAAATGGCTGATGCTGAATACGACTGTGATTTCTTGCAACAAATACTGGCTTCTGATAACGATGATGACAGTGATTTTGAAGGATTTGAGGAGGATGAAATTATTGGAGCTGGCAAAGTGTTGATGGAAATGCCCCTGAGTAATTTTGAGCCAGAAATTGACGAGGAACTGGAGTCTGATGTACATGCTGGCTGGACAAGAAAAGATGGCGTGCCTGTCAACCACCCATTCACTGGTATTTCAAAGTTAAATGTCGAGATGGCAAATTATGAACCTATGGACTATCTGAGACTTTTTTTTTTTAATGCAAATATAGTAGAACAAATAAGAACTGAAAATTTTTCATGAACATTTATTACTGACTCTGTCGGTCTAAACTTACCTCTAACATTCATGGAGTGGATGCTTATAAAACTGTTACCTTTTCTTTACCTGTGATTTTCACAATTTAGATAAAACATTGTAACAGGCATAACATGTACATGTACATTGTTCGAACTACTAAAGAATATAATATTTCTCTGATATATTTGAACCTTTCCATTAAAAAACAAACAAAAATACAGATGAAATAAAATGGTAACTTGTCATTTTACCTGTATTTGCACCTGTACATGCAAATATGTTAAACTTACACATGTGCCTTGATGCTAATCTTCAAGTTTAGACATCCACCATCATTTTTCATATAGGGTTTGTGTATCTGTTGTGTATATTTATTGAAATACATGCAATTTAAAAACTATGCCATTTTCTTTTTTTCCCCAAACAATTCAGCACTGAGGGATCTTGTACTGCAGAACAGTATAGCATTTTAAGGGTTAATATATATCCAATTTTATATTGCCTATGCATGCCAGTGATTAAATGACAAAAGAAAATAATAATTTGCAAACATCTACAATGTTGGTTTCCTTTTGATGATACATGTGCCAATTTTCAGTATTGGTGCTAGCTTGGAATAGGGGGCACAAACAGAAAACGATTTGAGGATGAAAGCACTGGGACACATATTTGAAATTTGGCACAAATACAGCTAAAATATGTATCTTGATCACATAAAAAAAATTCATTATGATAGGTAATTGCCCACATGGTCAAACCACCCTTTACAAGGGCAAAGGTTCACATTTTGTGATTTGTGTAGAGTTTGAACCCCAGGTATAGCTTAACAATACACTTGATTTAGATTAGATTAATGTGTTATAATCCCCAGTTAGTATAGTTTTTAAAGAAAATCAATGTTTTTAAAGAAAATCATATTTGGTGTTTGTGATCGATGACTTGGTATAGATACAAATACCCTAGATATTGAAAATTTGACTTTAGATTCAGATTCCCCAGGTCAGAAATATGTAATATTATACATGTATCTTTCAACCTGATGTCAATTGCTCGGTGATCCAAGAGGTTAGAGTGTCTACCTTGGATGCGAGAGGTCACGTGTTCACACCCTGGCTGAATCGTACCAAAGACTTGTAAAAATGGTACCTGCAGCTGCCTAGCTTGGTGCTCAGCATTAACCCTTTCATCACTAAGTAACTTTGTAGGCATAGAGTCCTCAACACTAAGTAACTTTGGAGTTGTAAAGTAAAATGACTTGTCGACTTTGAAATAACATAACTTTGCCAATTTTAAAGATATCTGGCTGGATTAGGTGTCAAAACCAAGGTTAAAAATCAAATTTTATGACTAATTCACTACAATGTGCATATCTATTACAACTATTAAAATAAGGTGCAAACAGGTAACACAACAGGTAAAATACAAGTAATTATCTATTTACTTCTTAGAAAACTTAGAAAGTTCCCAAAACTTGTTCAGTTGACCCTAGATGTACTCATGAATAATTCCAGTAGCAACACTAGTCTTTCTTTCAGGTATTTGGCAGGTAGAAGCTTTCATCCAAGGTGAGATCTGTCCACACACCTGTATCGCCTCTGGCATGTTTGATCGTCGCATTCAAATTCGTTAGACGGACAATGTTTCCAAAAATTTCATCTGAATAGTATATTTGAAAATATTCCAAAGCTTTCCTGGAGCCATCTAACACTTTCGGTGGGTCCAACTCTCTCCGAAAACTGTAACAAATCTCTTTGGTTTTCCAACTTCGTCCAAACAAAATTACGCGGATACTGTTTAGGGATTAGGTGCTTTTTATGTCATTGTCCAGTTGTTAACGAGCAGCAGATGTAGTAAAGAAAACACATTAAATGTCTTGGAATTCATTTTTAAATGCATGTGGTGTTTTGTTAGTGACCAGCCTAATAAAAAGCACTAATAATGTTCAAGGATGTATGTGCTTTCATTGGTGTTGTCTAGTCATTACTGAACAGCAGTACATGACAAAAATGAAGCCATGCCCATCAGTAGTTGCATTTTTTCACTGATAAAGATAGGAAAAAAATGCAGAATGAAGAAGGAAAATAAGTTACCAAAGCAGTTGCCTTTTACAAAGACGAGATGAAATGCTTTTCTGCATGATTATAAATAGTGATTAGTGCTATTGTTTTTTGTCTTCTTTTTTCCCGTAGCTTTAAAAAAATGTCAGTTGGCTTCAAGCGATTGCTTTTCAGTTATTGAAGACACATCAGCCGTGAGGACGTCAAAGGAAGTAATGAATTTAAAATAGCTACTATTTACCATGTCTTTTGCTAGCATGCAGGGGGATGTTCTTGTTGAGCTTAGCCTCCAGTCTGCATTTGGTTTTTGTTGTTTGGTGCACATATTAAACAAATCAGAGTCGATCATGTGTTGTGTACATCTAGTTTATGACTTTTTATTTTTTCATTTAAGGCCAGAGGCATGACAGTGGAGGAGCTTGAAAGAGGATTTCATGGTTTGACTTTGGACCGACAGGTAATGTTCTTGAAGTACTATTTAATCTTGCAGGCAAAAAGCCCATACCGCAGTGCTCTGTTTACTTGCTTGAGATTAGATTATGCCTGAATTGGTCTTGACATGTCTCCCCTCCTGGAAAAACACTGCATATCACTGACATTTGTTTAAAACCTGATCAAGACCCTGCCATCATAATCATTTAGCACTGAAGGTGCAGACAAAATTCAAAAATTTATACATGAATTTATTTACTCATTGAAACATTTGTATTGCATGCCTTTCTGAGGAAAAGCAGGTTATCTTGTATCAGTGTTTCTGTCCATCCCGTCACACTTTTGTTAAGGTACATGACTTGACCTGTTCCACCCCAATTTTGATATTGGGACATGTATGTTGGGGTGTAGGGACAGATTCCATTGCCCATGGAAAAGTTGGAATTTGCAGTGGCGGTATATTGTAGTCACTTGCCAGTGGGTGTATCAGACTTAAACATCATACCTGCAGTAAGAAGATGGGAAAATGATTTATTTTGTGAGAAATTGTGAGTATTATAATCATTGTCTTTAACCTACTGATAAATGGGACAAAACTACAGTGTTGATATTTGCCCAAGTACATGCCATTTGCATTGATAGTCACATGATTACACAAATCTCGCAATCTACTTGTCAATGACATCAGAGGTCCAGTATGTGATATCAACAATAAACCCCACTCCATTGTTGTTGTTTGGTGTCGGTCTGATGTCCAGTCTGACAGGCAACTTGAAAATATTACTCTTTCTGAATGGAAAATCATTGACAACGCGTGGGTGAAAATGAATAGTTCTTCCGGACATCCACTGAGGCTGCCGCAGTGACCATCATGAAAATCTTGTTGCTGTTCCTAAAGGGATAGTCGTACCGACATGGGCTTTGACTGAAAGATTTATGTTAGTTGGTACTTAATGAAACGGGTGCCAATCTGACCTCAGTGTAGTCACCATGGCAGCCATCATTTAATACTTTTTATGGCTTCTGATGAACAGAAAGTCTTATTGACATGGAGGTTTCACCAGAAGACTTCTTATGATTCAGACAGCCAATACAGACACCGCACTGCCCATCTTGAAAATCGTGTTGTTGCTTCTTCTGGAATGATTGGTGACCTCAACATGCAGTTTTCTCTAAATGACTTTTTGTGGTGCCACTTGTGTTCTAAATGAAAATGGTGTTGATCTGATGTTTGAGTATGGCTTCCTTCTTGAAAATATTGCTGTTACTACTTCACCTGAATGGATGGTCATCTCAACATGCAGTTTTCAATGAAAGACTTCTTATGAACACTACAGTTGTTTTGAAAATCACGTTGTCACTGCAGAGTATCAGAGATGGTTTCCATACATGGCTGTTAAAAGGAAGGAATGGTCTTGCATTTCTGGAAATTCTTTTCAGCCATTAGCATCAGTCCTTCGAGGGAAGCTGTTGCACTTTCTTCGTGTTGGAATTTACCAAAAAATGTCATGTAAAACAAGTTGACAAATTTGTTGAAATGTTTATAAAAACGTGTTTCGTGTGAACACAATTGAGCAAAGTTATGATTAGAATAATCTGAAATTTTATGGGTCCTTGGAGCCAAAAATAGGCTCCAGTTCCATTGTAAAATTTCAAAATGATGCATATTCCTGATTGTAGTACGACCAAACCCATTTTTTTTTTTTACCTTCGTTGTGAACCTGTGTACGTTGAGTATTCTGGTCTGGTCTCCAAGAAATTCTGCTTTGCAAATTTTTTCCCTGCTTGTCAAGTCGATAACCCCATTGTGTTGGGTACACATTTTGGTACAGTGTAACATGTGGATCCGCTTATTTTGATGAAGTAAAACTTTTAAAGTCCATCTTGGAGAAATTTTACAGGAATGATCAGGAAAAGCAATCAATTTTCATGCCCAATTTTTGGTCAGTTTCATTTTGCTACTAGAAACATCTCGACACTAACAAAAGAAAATACTTTTGAAAACTACAGTCCAATATATTTTTTATGAAATTGAAATTCTTGAAAAGTTGGTACCGACGATATAGCAGAACAATGCATATTGGCTTTTTACTGAGATTTACTGCTTACTTGAGATGAAAAAACAATGAAGATTACTCTGAGATAGTAATTGTTACATAGACCATTGATAATAATTTTTCTTGGCCAGAAAACATGAAGAAAAAACCCCCAGATCGTTTCTTTTAGCCATTACAATACACGAGGTTGGATGTTTAACATTTTTAAAATTCTGATTCTGTCTTCAGCCAGCAAAATTTTATTATAACCACACATTAAAGTGTATCAGTTTCCATTAGATAATATCGGTAGTTAGATTCATGGCAGTTGTAGGTACAGTGTATATCTTATTTCTTTTCCTTTGGAAAATACAAAAGCAAATCCATTTCGCTTACATAGGGGTGGTCAGGTTTAGACTGGATCATATTTTATTTTATTTCTTCAGGAGATAAGGTTTATTTAATGAGGAATATTGAAACTGTGATACATTCACTGCAAAACATACATGGAATGTGGAGTTAAAAGAAAAAATGGAGTACATGTTGTACCTTTATTTCACATTTCAGAAAGTGCACATGTATTTATTAACACTGTTCTTTTTATATTGTCTGCTGTGTACAGTTGGACCCTAAATTCTGTCTAAAAGGTTATGAAATCACAACACTTGTTACTTAAAGTTAAAGTGTATGCAAAAAAACCCCCACAATAATCTTAAAATTGTGACCTGTTTGTAAGCAACATTCCAGTGAATCTTAGAGTATGAGACGGAAATAAAGGTCAAGGACATCTTTAAAATTTATGGTACCATCTCTTTTAACCCCAACATAATGGGATCTGTTCATGTCGACAATAGTTTTAAGCTCCCAACTTAATTGAGGTAACCAATACTTTGAATAATCCTTGATTGTGAGACATTGCCTTCAAGGTTTATTGAATTTGTAAAAAGCGTTGTTGAAAAGTCTTTGGAGTTCTTAACAAACTTGATGACTTTATTCCCAAACTTCTTGAATTTATTTTTGAGGGAAAACCCCCCAATAAAACAGAATAGAATATATTGCTTTTTAAATCCTGAGTTCTTGTTCTTGTGTATTTTACAATAATGAATAGATAAAATGACAAAATCTGATGAAGTTGGTGGGTCAAATGACACCTGACAAAGGTATTTGCCAGATGGGGTAGTATCCGTTTGTTTTAGTGATGCACTGATTAGGTATGGCTTCTTGGAGTTTACTTTTGTGCCAATTTATGCATAGATTAACATGGTAAATGAGCAAGTTCAGTTCCTGTATGAAAAAAAAAATACTACATAAGAACTTGCAAGTTTTTGAAAACTCCTTGAAAAACAACCCACTGGAACTGTATTAACCATGACATCCCTAATTTGCATATGCATTGAAGTGCAGTGTGTACAATTTAACTAGCAGTATAATGAATTTCAGATAAGTTATTTTTGGGATGTAAGAGAGGTTTGTTATAAATGTTTTTAACAGTTGTAGCATTTTTAACACATACTTCTGTTTTCCTTTTCAGCCACATGGGAAGAAGATGTGGGATATGGGAGTAGAGGGAAAGCCTGGGCCTCCAGATGCCAACAAGCCAATGTTTCCCTCTATGTCATGGCACAACCCCAGGGATGATGGATGGAATCCGCAACATGGAGGGGGTAATATATAAAATGATAAATTGACATCATTGATATGTTGTTTCATAAAGGCAGTGTTGTGTGTATCAATATTACTAACGTTCATCACCTTGAGATCTTGCCCTTGTTTGGCAATTGCTTAATGGCTGAGGTCTCTGAATATACCCACAAAGTCGTATGTTTAATGATTTTTTGTGATTCTGTTAAAAAATCCTTGTATGTTCATTATCAAAAATTAAATTTACAAAATTTAATCTAATTTTTAAAGATGAAATTGGTGAACTTTTGTTACAGCACGTTTGCAAGGTTCATTATGATTCCTATTGGTTCAGTAACTGTCCAGATGTCGGATTAATTGACTAGATTTATTTGGCAGTTTTATCTAGTACATGTATTTGCATATTATGGAAGTAATATTGTATATGACAACATTTAGGTGTCTTCAGATTTTAGTGCATGCAAAATTTGAGAATTGAAGGTCAAAATCCTTAGTGAATTATGGATCTACAGAAGTGAATTGTGTGAAGTATAATGAATAGCTGCCAAAAATAAGTGGGTTGATTGGTTGTGTACTGTGATCACCGATGTAAACAGTTTTAAGAATTAAACTTATATTGCTGCAGTTATAATGGTACAGTTGAAATGGTAGAAGACTGAACTAAAAAGTAAGCAATACATTCCTTTTCAGTGGAGGACAAGTGAGGAGTTTAATCCAAGTAGTCAAAATTGTATGTTGTTTTCAGAACATGGCACACTAGGGGTGAATATGGTTGAATATGTTCTTGGTGGTGGATCTCCGACAGGAAAAGAGCTGCATCCAAGAATTAATCGCATGAAAGGACCTTATGTGAGTAGTGTCTTTTGTAATTTTCTAATGCATGTCCTTGGTAATACTGTTTTTTAACATGAACCACAAGGAATGCAGACATGCTAACCCTTATAATTTGACTGTAAGACTTGCTGGAATGAGACATTATGGACTCGTGGAATAATAGCAAATATTAGGAAAATAAATTATGGTCAGCTCTGGATGTTAGCTTGTCCATGTTTGATCCAGAGCTGGGTTTCATACAGGATTCAGACCAATTTTTACAGGAGTACCTTGGATGCTTTAAACTTTATTTTTCTTGCACAACATCCATATGATCAAACTGTTGCTTATATCATTTTCTACAAATGGCATCCAGCAAAATGAGAGCACATTGTTGGCAAAAGGGATGTTTGGACTGGTAAAAATGTTTAAAGTTATCACAGAAGTATAAAAAGGAATATTCACATTCTAGGAAATAAAGCAATATGTCATGTTGATTTGATAACATCTTGTGGCAGAACAGATAATTGCCATCACCATGTGAAATTTAAACCCCCAAAAGTTTGGAAAGATTATATCAAGTTGAGATATACCATGATGTTTGGAATGGCAATTTTTGAAGCTGTAAATGGTGATAATTTAGATTTATATGTACTTTTCAAACCAATGTAATGTTTGTTCATGCTGCATCGGTCTTGGATCATGCTTCTTGAACTTTTTTAATGCATATATGGAGAAAGTAGCATTAGGATTGATAGGTCATGGTATGATGCATCACCTGCGTTGTTTGATACAATTTCTTTTGGATTTTGAAAGGAAGGTCTGTTCAGTTTTTTGTGTAGGAAGTATACAAAAAATTATGCAGTGACTAGATAAGAGGTTTGCATTATGCGAAGTTTTATAATTTAGAAATACATACATTTTAATAGAAATAATACAATATCCTTTTTTTTGCGACTCTTAGTCCCCAGTCCAAGCTATGTATTCTCTCCTCTAATTAGTATTAGAGGGCCAGAAAGCAAAGAACTTGATCCCAGTCTAACCCCATAGTTACTAGCTGTACCCAACTGCTTTGTATACAGATGTATCTTCAGTTTATTATCGGTGGTCTGCAAACTTGTTTTAAAGTAGTAGAAATGAACTCTGTGTGCATCATACATATATATAGCCCTTAAATTGTTTGCCATGACACAAGTCAAGCTGCTGGTAGAGGCATTGTAGCTTTCGTTGGAACATCACTCCTTTCAGGTATGCAGCTGTTGATTCCCAGATTCTTGATATGAACTGTTGTTAAACTTAATTTGGTTGGCATGTTGGGCCCTGGAACAAGCATTCTATTGTGGTTTGAATCTTGCATGAAGGAGTTGTACAAATTCGCATATAAAATGGGGGCTACATAGAGCACCAAAGCGGCTGATTCCCAATGTGTTTATCTTAAGATGATTTCATTTGGCTGATGAAAATGATCATAATGAAGATTTTTAAAGTTGTAATCTATATCAGATTATTGAGCTGTGAAAGTATTATGAAGATGCCGATTGGTGATTTTGTACCAAAAATGACATTTTATGTTGAACATGAACCTGAACTGCATGCTGGAAGTACAAAAACAGACAGCTTGTTGGTCACCCTTTCAGCAGTATTTAGAAATTAAATGTAGAGAAGACAGAATATGAAACCTAATTAGAATGCAGATAATTTAAAATCGGTGTGGTTTTCATTTTGGGTTCCTAGAACACTTTAACCCAATGGATTCTTGTGCTACAAAACTAGACAGCTCTGTGCTGTAAGGTTTTAAGATAAACTGAATAAACAAGAATCTAAAGTGAAATTACAGAGTAAAGATATATTTTGATGAAATTATCTCTCTTAAAAGATGGACTTGAAACCCAAATATAGTATTATGGGGCAGACAAAAAATCTGGCATAATAGTTAGCAAAGCACTGATTTAAGAATGTGAAACTTTGGCTGAGCTTCATTGTAGTGAAAAATCTTATTTTGGAGAAAAAGTATCCAAAATACAGATATCTGTGAACTTTGGAAAATTGTACATAACAGCCATAATGATCAGTTTCACAACTGGTTCATGCAGGCTAAGCTAGCTATGCCCCTTCAGACAGCAGACTAAAACAGAACTCTGCATGTAACAGTATCCATACACAGATAAGGCACAGCTCGAGCTAAAAAACAATTGACAGATTAATGCTTGTACAACTAGAGCCAAGCTGATGTTCAATACGTGTACTATGGCAGTTAATTTAAAAATCTTGTTGCATGAGAATATCCGATGGTTTAAACTCTTGGAAGTTAAAAGGAAGAAATGGTCTTACCTTGAATGCCTGGAAATTCCTTTTGCCCAGTAGGGCATCAGTCTCCTGTTCCAATCAAGGTAAACAACGTCCCTCCCAAGTTACAGATGTAGCTATACAATTGTAGCAGGTAAACATAATACTGATATTATATTGAGCCATGTGTTTGGGGGCTACAACTTCCTGTGGCTATGTAACATTACTTGCCTGTCACTATTGTTGGACATCCACTTCCCACCCCCCACTTGTGTCTGTCATTAGTCCTAGAAAAGAATAGAGAGATGCTACTCCACATGGGTCTATGATGTGGAGTCAGACTGGATTGAAGTGCATGTTCTGAGAATTTCTAGAAATGGTAGAATTGTACATTCGGCATGGATGAAGTTTTTTTTTTCCGCAGAAGGAGTATTTTAATAGTATTATTGATAACTATTACATTATTAAAAGGGGTATTTTAACAGTATCACTGATAACTATTAGATTATTAAAAGGGGCCCCTTGTGGTCAAGTTGTTTGAGGTGCTTGCCTTTACAGATCACTCACACATCTCGCCGCTGTATGACTTCAAAACTTTGCTCAGCCAACATAGATATGTGAAAAGGCTTGCCGGTAACTTTCTTTGGGTCAGTGGTTCTTCAAGGGTGTTCCACCACCAGACTTATAAGGCACCTTGTATAGCATATAGTGTGCTGAATAATTGTGTCAAACCTCACAAATTTGAATGAAATGCAATTAAAATTGGTTTTATCCCCCACACAACTACATTTTCCAGAGTACTGGCATAAAGCCAATAAAATCAAGAATTTCATATTAAAGGTAGTAGGAAATTGTTTGTTTTTCTGTTTATTTGGGTTTCCAGAGGACACGAGATTTGGTGACCATTATTTTTATACATTATTCTGGATCTTCATTCATGATTAGCACATTTCCACTTGTTTATTGTGGATGGTCACTGTGCATAGTAGCAGTTGATAATAAGACATAGTTTAATATTACTAGAATATGTTAATGATTTCTGTTTTAAATTATACATTTGGTAGTGTGATGGACATGGTTGACTTTTTTATGATTTGCCTTCTGTCTTTTTCAGATGCCAAAGATGAAGGTAAGCAGAAAGTTTAATTCAGGTCTGACATTTGTCAATGTGGGAGGGTGGGTGGCTCGGATGGGAAATTAAAGCCATATTTGGAAGTGCAAAACTGATCTTGGAGAAAATTTAAATTGGTTATAATCAGTGAGTGAAACTTCAAAAAAAAAATCTGCACGCTGACTGGACCAGTAACCTGAAAATGCTTGTGGTTCTGTCCATTGCCAACTGGTCCTTCATTTCATGAAACAAGAAGACTGAATGAATTCACAGATTCATTGGTATTGGTAATGTAATTATACATGAAGATCAACTGTAAATAAGGTTCTCTACTTGATAAAGAATGGAAGATAAGCTATATATTAAATGTACAAATTTTGCTTAAGTTCAGCATACAGTAGCCATTGTTTATTGACCATGCCTATTTCTGTATTATCTCTTGATGTGTATCATTTGAGAGAAGCTTGTCTGACATGCACTGCTGGCTGGTAGAGACTGTTAATTTTTGAAGCATCAAAATGTACTCTGGCCACAATCATTACCTTTTGTCAGTAGCCACAAATGTCGGCCCAGTTGAATTTTAGACCATTTTTTTTCCCCCACTCTTTTTGGTGGTTTTACAGGAGTTGTGGCATTTTTGGTATTGCTTTAAAAAAAGACCTGCCACCTTGCAGTAAAATCCAGCTATTGGCTTATCCATGTTTGATTTGGATCTGGGTTTCAGTGGAATTGGTCAGGGATCAAGACTAACTTTACCAGAGTTCCTCAGATAATTTAAGCTGCATATATTTTGTGATGGAAAACGTCGGCATGATCAAGCTATTGTTTTGTTTTTATTAAATGGTGTGCGACAAGTGAGCAGTCAGGATGAAAGGGACAGTAATTATAAGCTTTAATAGCACAGAAGAATGAAAGAGAATATTTAGATTCTTTGGGAAAAAGCAGGATGGGCAACAATTATATTTAGTGGACTCTTTGAGTACATCACATGGTGGGTAAGGTGACTGGCTTTGCCACGGCATTTTTTTTTTTAAAGGATTAGGCCAAGTTGAGAGATGTCAAAAAGCCATTGAGCTCTGTAGTGTTTGGAACTGCAGTTCGTGAAACTACTGGAGGTAATTAAGGTTAGAATGAACTTCAGAAATGTAACACGATGTTTACCATCGATATATCAGACTTGATTCACACGTCTGGACATTTAAATGTATGTTGTTTAGCTTGACAAGAGCAGTACATAATATTTTGTTAAACCTTACTGAAAACTGGACCAACTTATGGGGAAAAAATGACTGCCTTACTGAGAAGGGCTTGTTTGGGTTGGCAGGTCTGGTATATGGTTGCAAACACGACTTTTTTTTTGTTTTTTCTTTCAAATCTTGATTTTATTCTTCTGGCATACCGATTTTCATTCCATTGGCAGGTCTGTTCTTTAGAATATGAGCATTATGGTATGGCTGTGTGTGTATAATTTAGCCACAGTGCACGGTGAATAATGAGGCATTGTTTCAGTAAGTGAAATCTGTGACCCATTGCATGTTTTGTTTGCTCTCCAGCATCTAAAAAAAATGCTGTTTAACTTGTGAACGGAACTTCACTGAATTTTTCTTTGAAGATACTTTAAATTAACATGATTGCTTGGATTTGGAAATGCTGGAAATTACAGTACTGACAAACAAATTTAGTGACTATATAGAAAAATACTTGTGATCAAGAGTCCAAATACGTCTGCATGTTAAGATCTTGAATCAAAAGTGGAAATTGTCATCGGACATCGCATAGACGCAAAAGAGTTTTTAACCATAATTGCAAGTGTCTATTGTATACGGACAAAACATGAATTATTTCCCTTCTCATCACGATCAGATTGGATTGCTCTGCTTAGATTTGTGAGTGGTCATCAGAAAGAATTCACTATAGATTTTTCACATGGTTTCTATTATTTCTTTTAGAATGTTAAAATATGATAAACTATTCTATTTGTATTTTAAATTGATGTTCCTAAAAATTCAACTGGTTAGATGGACCAGCAACTATTTGCACCACTCCACTGAAATTACAGTAAAGCTCACACGATATTTTGGAACCCCCACAAGTCACAATAGGCGTTGAGAGTGGAGAGGATTAATTTAAAATAAACTCCACCATCTCTCTGTGTGCCCAGATGGAGTTGCCACAGTGGCTTGCAGGGAATTTCTGTTCAAACCACACTTTCTTGTGGAGTGGAAATGTCTCTATCAAACTGAAAAAGTAGATGCATTTGCAGCTTACTAAAAAGGATTGTCAACTTGAAAACAAAACGAGTTTTGCCTTTACAAGCACTAGCAGAAAATTTGTACACAGTAAATGGGTACCCGATGGCTCATTCTATTACCCTGGTTATTAACGGGTTGGTACCCAAATATATAGAGATCTGTTGGCATTTTTAATAGCGATGAAGGCAATTTAGTTTTAAAGTTAGGAAGTATATCAGATTATTGGAGCAGGGAAAGGGTTAATGGAGAGACCATTGATTGATTTTCAACCCGAAAATGATGTTGAATATGTGTCAGCTGTATATGCAGGATTGACAAAATCAGATGGAATACCAGTCAAAACTCATTTCAGTGGTATTTTGAAAAGCAGAAAAGATGGACAAAGAAGCCAAGTTAAAATACTGACAATTTAAAAGTAGTGCACTTTCATTTTTTTCTCTTCACAATTTAGCCCTGTGGGATCAATAGCTGCAAAACCATACAGCCCTGGCCTAAAGGTTACAATAAATCTAATAGATAAGAATCGAAAATGAAATTAAGAAGTCAAGATCTTTCTTTGATCAAAATATCTGTTTGAACAAGTAGAGCAAGTATACTTTGGCATTAATGGGCTTGAAATCACAGTACAGTATTATGGAAATGTAAATCTGCCATAGTCAGAAGAGTGCTAATTCAAGAAAGTTAAGCTTTGGCAAAGTTTATGTTGGTGAAAAACCTTATTTTGGAACAGACATGTCCAAAATACTATACCAGTGAGCTTTGGAAAGTTGTGCATAACAACCATAAAGAACAGTTAAGAGTCGTATATGCCTCTTCAAAAAGAAGACTGTGAAAGGGGGTTCTCAGTACAAAACAGTATTCATACACAGATAAGGAACATATTGAGCTCAGGAACAATCAACAAATTAATGGTAATACAACTAGAGGCAACATCTTTTAAAGATTTTGATTTCAGTAGGGGTCTTAGAGAGTGGAGCAGTAAGAAAGAGGTATTGAGGTGTTATTTAAATATTGAACTATGGCCAATTCCTCCATTTTTGTTCCACTCATCCTTTTTTGTGGGTGTGGGTGTGGCTGATCTGCTTCATATAGAATCCTGGGAGCATCTCTGCATGTAGAGATATCCATGCAGAATGCCCTAAATGTTTGTTGGAAATTAAAATTTCTGAATATCTAAGATTTTTTCAAATTATTGTTCATTTCAACAATAAGTTGAGGTCAGAATAATTAGGTACAGTTACCAAACTTCCATTGTTAACGGTGTGACCATAATTTGAGCTGTTAAGTACAATGCACCTAGTCAGATAGCTTTGTGTTTTAGAAATGTACCTTTTCCAAGTTGAAATTGACATGATTTTCAGACACTAACATTTTACAGTGGTCACTGCTTTGATTTCTGCAGAACATCAGTTGAAGCAAAGACTATTACAGGGAGACCGTTGTAGTTTCTAAAGAAGAGGGAGGGGTAAATGCATGAAAAGATACTGTCTTGTTCCTATTTGTATATGACTTTTCTAATTTTACTTAAACAATTTTATCTTGTAATGAATCAAAGAATAAAAAATGCCCTGGTTGGAAAGAACAATTTAGCCCCATAAATTAAATGACCATTTCCTTACAGTACACATGCAGTCAGAATTAGCAAGTTTTCAGCCTCGTAAAGCGTTAGAGTATTGCTTAAGGAAATAGTTCGCATTTAGATTTAAATTCAGTGTTATCTGTTTTCTTGTTTTGTTTTTTTTTAAAGAAGCATTATTTGTCTGGAATTTAATTGTCTATACCACAGAACTACTATTAATGTTTAAAGAGTAGGATAAATTGCACTTTCCAAGAGAAGCTCAACAAGGTGTGCCTTTCGTTAAGTCGGTGTTTAAGTTCAGATTTCTTTGAATAACGGGTTAACTTGTTGCAAAAGAAATCGTCAGCATTTTCTGAATGTACTGAATATACAGGTCTTTTGAAATTACTTTTTATTGTCAATATATATAATCAAAATATAGATCACTGATTGTTGAAATGATATCTGCTTGTAAATCACTCTGGTCTGGCTTTTCCATGGGTGGTGTTTATTCATTGGCAGTTCAAATATCAATCAGTAAAGTTGACCGGCCCCTCCATGGTGAAGATGCCATCAGCATGCCGGCTGAGATGCAGTGGTGATTTGTTGGTAATACTCTATCATGAGTGTTACGGAACGAAAGTGAAGGGGGGTTAGGTCTCCCACCTCAATGTATCTGGTTCCTAAACATTGCGTGAGCTTTACTGTAGCTGTGATTGGACAGGCAGGCTGGTAATAACTTTTTGTGCTTGTTGTCATCAATAATTTCAAAGACCATTAAAATGCCATGTGTATTGTCCAATGAGATGTGGGTCTGTGATGTTAGCTTTAGTGGTCTAATACGTACATGGAAATAAATTTATCACTGTTTGTTAAGAGGGAAGAAAAACTTTAAAAAATATTTTATAATTGTGGATGACCAGTGTCCTGGTCATATACCTGAAGACCTTGTGGGCTGGTCAGATGTCTCTTGTGCTTCCATTAGCACAATTTGTTATTGTTACTATTGTAAACTATTTGGAAGATTGCAATGTGTTAACGAGTCTGTGCTCTTAAAATAAGTAACAGAAAAGAGTGAAGACAACAAAGCTTTGTAAAATTTAACAAATAATTTATTTTCCTAGGTTACAAAGTGAAAAATGAGAAAAAAAGAACTTACGCTGGTGCAAATTAAATAAAAATAATCCAAGAATTAAAGACACAAGTAATAAAAAGTTTTGAATAAAACTCAGTTCAAGTCCTGAAGAAGATCCAAAATTGAAGGCGATGACGTGTCTGGTATAGCCTACAAAGTACTGATGTGTCCACAGTCTCTTGTTGAATCACAGGCTTGCCTAACGAAAAATTGCAAAAAAAGCATTTTTTGTGGGGTTGGAATAGAGCCATTTTTCTTCCCCTCTCCCCCCCCCCAAATTTTCAGGTGTTTTTTTTTATTATTATTTATGTTTCCTTCAGGTTTTTTTAAGGCTTTCTTTAGGTTTCTATGGACAAAGTAATGTTAGGTTTTTCTTGGTTTTTGAGGTACACTTCTAACCCTGTTAATAAGATAAAAAAAAAATTTCAGGACTTTTGTGGGTGAAATTAGGACCACGTAATGAACCTTTCTGAATTGGAGATGCTACAGAAATGATCCCAGGAAGAACCACAGTTCAATAATTACACAACACTTAATATTGTTACGAGCCTATGCTCTTAAAATAAGTTATAGAAAAGGGTGAAGACGACAAGCTTTGTAAAATTTAACAATTTATTTCACAAGAATACAAAGTGAAAAATGAGAAGAAAAAAACTGACGGTAATGCAAACTAAATCCAAAAATAATCTAAGAATCAAAGACACAAGTCCTAGAAATAAAATGTCCTGAATAAAATGCAGTTCAAGTCCCGAAGAAGATTCAAAATTGAAGGCAATGACGTGTCTGGTATAGCCAACAAAGTACTGATGTGTCCACAGTCTCTTGTTGAATCACAGAAATATTATTCCAGGTTTGAATTCAGTATAAATTCCAATGGAAGTCTTCATCCAAGAATTTTATCAGAGCACTTTTGTATTTCCAGAGAAAACAATCACTTGAACTCAATAATTTGAAGAAAATAAAATTCAGCCCAAACTGGTGGCAACATAATACAAGTTAAAAGTGCTAGATGTTAAAGCACAACTGGTAAAATCCTCTCAGTCACAAGATAATATAGTTCTCTGCTTGACCTCAGGTCACAATTAGCATTTTCTAGAAACAACCATTACCTAATGGAAAATAACCTTTTAGAATGATGTAATGAGCCTTGTTTATTTACAACACAATAGCCTACAAAATTCACTTGGGAATCTCCAAAACCCTGACCCTGATCAACATATTTACTCCTTCTTGTTTATCTGAATAATAATCCTGAGAATAAGCTCATACACCTAGAAAACAATGAAGCTATTATTAGTTGTTTACATAAATAAAAGAAAGAAATTTTAAAAAAAGTCAATCAGGTCAAGCAGAAATGAACTCATTTTTGGACAAGGTCAAGTCCAGCATACAGTGTTACATTACAGTAGCATGTAATAAAATAAAAAAATATTAAACTAACAAACAAACAAGTAAATATACATAACAAATGAAACATTATACATAACTTCATTCCATCTTGAAAATTTAATTACTCCCAGATGGTTTTGTCTGCTTGGTCCTAAATGAAAATAGAGGTGTACTGTCGAAAATCACCATCATTTGTATTGAAAATGTTGTTCTTACTCCCAAATTGAATGTAGTAATGATGAGAGGATTTCAGCAGAAGGCTTGTTGTGATGTCTAATTGGTTCTGAGTGAACATTCTTGGTACATTCATTAAAGGCTGCCATAGTGGCCTTCATGAAAGTCTGCTACTCCTTAGGAATGGATGGAAACAATATGGTCTTCACATATTCCAACACTCCTTTAGTCATGTCCAAGTCAGAGTGGAAGATATTTAGTATATTGGACGTAACTAGATGGTTTAGTTGGACATTCACTATGGCCACCACAGTTGTCATTGAAGAATATTGGAGATGGCTTTATCACACCACAGTTAAAAGGAAGAAGCCGTGTTATCTTGAATATTTTGCTAGTACAGCATCATCCCCTTTGAGGGACTCTGGTTTTATTTTGTTCCTCCAGTTATTTCTTGTATGAGGGAATATTGTTAAGCTAGGACTGGGGACAGGTGTCCTGGATAATGTTAGTACAGTGGTCCCCCTCTTATACGGCCACCCCTGCTGCACCGGGAAAGTGGCCTTATAAGACAGGTGGCCTTTCCAGAGGGGGACTCAATTTTTTGTGAGAAGTATATGTAATGTATGTAGTAAGAAAGCATTTAATATCTTCGTTTAAAAGTAACATTAATTATTAAAAGGTTCTTCTTGTTATAATAATAGACTTATTTCAACTGAATATGCATTAATAGTCTTTATTCTTGGCGTAAGTGTGATATGCGAGCGGGTATTGTCATGCACAAGACCATTCAGAAATGTCATTTAAATCTTGGTACATAATAATTCTCTTCCCATTTGCTCCATTTTCCCACTGCTGCTGAATAACCTTATCGTTTACGATGTTGTTTATTCAAGTCTTTTCAACATAAAATTGTTTAGTTCAAGTCTTTTCTACTTAAAATTGTTTAGCAAGTCCCCCTTCCCCACCTCACCCGATTTCGAGTAGAATAACTGACTTTTTTTTTTAAAATAATCATCTCCATTTGCGTGATGACATGTTAATGTTTGGTAATGATTTATTCGGATGTTGCTAACTGTATGCGATTTAATTATGCAGACGAAACTTTTGTAGAGCGGACAAAATGCCTTCTTCGTAAAGGAAGTGATAAATGTGTTGTCACGTGATTTTTCGCTCTTTGTCTGGTACCCTGTTTTGTTCAAGATTAATTTCTCTGTGTGTGTCTGCACAAAATCTATTTTTAGCCTATGCTGATCCTGTTATGATCTTGAAAATTACGTCGAGTTGTATTCATCAATCTTGCCAACTACAAGACTGATAAAACAATTTTTCTGCATTTAAACAAAATGCCATGTGTTTTTAAAGGCAGCAATCTTGTCACATGATTAATTAGCTGCAGTCTGGTACCCTATTGTTTTTACATTTATTTACACTAAGTGAGAGAAGCCAAAACTGCTTCAATATGTACGCAGATTTGACCTGAACCTCGTGACTGTTAGGATTTGTAAACTTAACAATTATTGTCAGTAGTAATAGCCACTAATTATGAAAGTGAACAAGCTCAACATCTTACTAAGGGAAGCCATAAAGGCTATCAAACCTTTTTCCTGCTGACTTGTGTATTGTACATCAATACCGCCTCTACGCAGCTGTTACTACTGCTCAATAATTGTAATCTTAACAATTATCAGAGTGACTAAACTGGACATCTCATGATAACATAGCTGTAAGGCTAATCGGATTACATGTACTTACCTTTTTGTATGGATCAAAATTTGAATCTTTCTTGGCTTTATGGAATAAATGTGGCTTCTCATGATGCGTAAATGATATAATGTTAACCTTAGTGGTACATGTACTTTAGTCAACACTTCTTTCAGTAACGAAAACTTGACATCGGGAAACAGAAAAAGGATTACTTAACATACATTATGAATGAAATACTGGTTCTGGATACATATTACAAAATAAAATGCGGCCGCTTGTGAGGGGTAAATTTTATATTTTTGCACTAATTTGCTGGCCGCTGGTCGCGTTAGCAGGGTGGCCTTTCGTGAGGGGTACTTTTGAACACAAACTCGTCGGTGCCGATGGTTTCTGGCCGTAAGGAGCGGGTGGTCGCTGGTCGGGGGGCCATTCAAGAGGGGGACCACTGTAATAAAAAAAATTGCTGGTAATATTACACAACTAAAATTAGTCCCCCCTCCCTAGATGCATTTTACATAAAAGATGTATTAAATAGGGGGAGTGTATATTGTACATTTGTTCACATACTGGCAAAGGAAAAGATCAAACGTGTGTTGTTTAAGCTGGAGTAATACTGTCACAGGCAAGGGAATAAATTTGCATTTTGTTTTTCTTCATAGTCGCAACAAGAGCAACAAATGGTGGATGACAAGAAGAGTAAAACTCCATCACCGTTTGAGGGGGTTGAAGGAGGCGACGATGCGAAGGACTCCATGCAGCCAAATGGGATCTTGCAAAATGGCATTGAAGAAGACAGTCCTTATGGGTGGGTGGTTATTGATAAGTAGGTTGTTCCCTTTTCATTATAAAATCTGCTGTAATGGTACTGTTAGCAAATTGTCAGAACAAAAATATCCTTCAATGTATGGTACTTTCATTTATTTTCAATTTGTTGTACATTTTTTGTGGTTTTAATTGAGGAGAAAAAAGCATGGTGGTTTGTTTCCCCATTTTATTTATTTTTTTCTTCAAAACATAATCCAGCTGTAGTTAGCTTGAAAAAAAATGTTACTGCTCTGATTTGTAAAACCAAAGAATTTAGTATATTCCTCATGTTAGTTGAAACAAATTCAAGTAAAAGGGGAAAGAATATCCTGGCTTGAAGTCAATTCCAAGCCCCAACCCTCTCCCCTCAGAAAATTAAAAATGGTGTTAAACCCACAGCAACAACAATTTATTTTGCAAGAAAACTTCAATTCTAATGTTTCAAGCACTACAACACTTGGATAGAACACGGTGCAAGTGATTGATCTTGACATTCAGGTGACAATGGTTTGTTGTTGGCATAGTTAACTTCTTTCATATTTTTTATTTTGAGTAATGCACAAAATTAAATGCCCCAAAAGTATGCAAACTTTGACAGGAAGTACCATGAATCAAAATACTCCCCAATTAAAAGAAAAAAAATAGCAAATCCACGAAAATTGAGCCACTAAATAAACGAAGCCATAGTATCTTGGTAGAATGCAAACTTGCATTAGTGATAAGACATTTTTTTAACAGTTTGATCTTTTTTACCATGCCCAGTACAAACTTGTTTTTTGAAAAAATAATTCAAAATTACCCATACTTCCAGAATTGAATATGTTCAGAAATGCACTTTATGCAATAGAATAATTCAAAATTTTGTTTCATATTTTTTAGTATATGACAATAATATACATTTTTAATGTTGTATTGCAGAGATATATTTTCATTATCTTTATTGAAGAGACCCAGAAATGATTTGTACTTATGGTGTTTGTCAACAAAATCATTGATAAATGTGTATGTTTACTGTGCCGAGATAAAACTTGCGAGGGATAGGCAGACAGACAGAGAGGGCATGTTAGTATTGTATGATGAGAATTGTGATAAGAGTAAAGGATTATTCATTTAATATATATTTATTCCAAAGGTAAAAACAGACTTGCATGGGATGACAAGAAATAGTTGTCTGCATTTATCAGTTTCATATATCAAGCTCTTTTGTCAAAGCAGACACAGGTAGCTGGAGTTTTAGGGTCCACTCGTCTTCCACACTGGACACCAGTGATTACCAGGTGGGATATTGATTGGAATCTGGAACCTTGTCTCCCTTAAGTCTCTAGAGGCTATGGAACTTGGGGGTTTTCTGCTAGTTACCATAGCTTCACATGCTGATCTTTTTGTGGCTGCTTTATTCAGCCTGTTGAAGGAGGACTCCAGTGGCTATGGTACTTTCAAAGACTCTTTATCAGATCCATAGGTTTTCTGCCATGGATACAGCAAAATTCTTAGTGGAATGACGCAAGAACATATTGATGGTGTTGCCTCTTAATGTGGATTTGTTATTTGTCAGCTTTGTCCCCACAATGGCCTCTCTGACATTTGAAGTATGGAGCTAAGTACAACAGTAGATTTCCCCTTTGCCCTTCTTTCTTCACAAGGGTGATTGGTGTAATAGCAGCTCGCTTTAGGTTCTTGGAGGTTTCCATTCTCAATTATTTTAATGACTGTGGTGCACAATATCTTCAGCAACTTGTCGCAGTGTTGGAAGATGGTTCCTAATCTAGACTTAATCCCCAAGTCTGATCTGATATTTTCTTAGAATTTTATTTACATGGGAACAAATTTCTTCTTCCATCCTGCTAACAGGATCTCAGGGCCATGGGTGGCCACTTGGTCTAATGAACTCACCATTATAGACCACTGACATTTCACCTCTGTGTAAATTCAGGTTTCCAGTTCAGCCAACATAGTTATATGAAAAGCTTGCCTTTAGTCTTGTGTGATTGATGTTTCTTCCTGTGGTTTTCTGTTCTTCCTCAACCAAACACGCTGGCTGCCATATATAGCCTGTTTATGAAAAATGGTGTTGAACATGCAACAATGAAACAATAGGATCTCAAATATTATTTATCATGGCAGTACTGTTTGGGAAGACGTAAATGTCTGCTTGCTTCTTTCGCACTCTTCTGAGAACTCGGAACATGGCAGTGGTCTCAGTTCCCTTTGGAAGGCTTCAAAGTGGTCTTGAGATTTTGCTTCTTGCAAACTACAGACTTGCAAGGACTGCATCAGCCTATATCTCCCATAGGATCCAGATGTTGTCACCATCTAACTAGGTGGCCAAATCAGGAGTCTGGAGTTTAATTCAGACCTGCCAACCCTTACGATTTTGCCGTAAGTTTTATGAAATTTACCCTTAAAATACGGACTTAAGGCATAAAAGCAAAAACTACGGAAAAATGATCATTGCCGAAAAATACAGAAAAATTTGTTCATCCGTGTTTGATTTGGATCCGGGTTTCATATTAGAATTAGTGAAATTTGTCGGGGAACCTGACAAACTTTACAGCAGTACCACAGATGCTTTAAACTGCATCATGTGAAGCATCAGCATGATCAAACTGTTGATTATAGAATTTTTCTAAAAATGGCATCCAGCAAGAGATGCATGTTTAAGATGAAAGGGAAAATAAGCCTCTTGAAAAGTGCTAATAATCAACACCGAAGAATAAAAAAGGAATATTCAGATTCTTGTGAATAAAAGCTGGAAGGGACACAATTATGTTTATTGGACATGCCAATTTGAGTATGCCTCGTGGCAGGAGATGTGATTGCCGTCGTTATGTGAAATGGAAAAAGATAAGAATTTCGTGAAGTTGAGAGACAGCAACAAGCCATTGAACTGCATAGGGTTTGGAACTTTAGTTTGTGCAACTGTACTAGTGGTAAATAAAGTCTACGTGTACTTTACAAACTTTTCAGTTGAACATAATGTTTATTTTCGCTGCATGTTTCGAATACCGAACTCTTAATTAACGTTTTTGAGCTTTACAATAGCAGTTCATGATATTTTTTTTTACACCATACTGAAAACTGGTCAGACTTGTGGAATAAATCAACTGCCTTACTGAGATGGACTCGTCGGGTTTGGCAGGTCTGTTAATTTCATAACCCACATCCTTGTTCCATCCAATACACTTGCGCCTCAGATTCACGCCGGTATACTCGTCTAGAACCTGAGGGTAGTTGTGCAGGGCTGTTAGTTTCTGGAAAAATCTTTATTCAATATCTACAACCTAGTAACATATTATATGTTTAGGGTTTTTTTTCCAACACTTCAAGAGTGCATCTACTGCTCTGAACATTGCGTCATCTGGTAACTATGTACACAGTGTTTTATCTACCCATGCATCATGCGTCAAATACGCAGAATTTTCCGATTTGATGCACAAAAGTCTACGACGGTACGTAAATTGATGCACCCCAATGTTATGTTTTGCTGATTAACACAAAACAAAGGTTCGGTCTAAAAATCGTCGCTGGTACGTAAATTGATGCACCCAATGTTATGTTTTGCTGATTAGCACAAAATAAAGGTTTGTTCTAACTACTTCATTGGCTAGATTATAACTCGCTCAAACAGGGAAAACACTCGCACATCAGTTTCTTACGCTGATGTTATCATAATACATAGGGTTACAGCTGAGTGTGGAGCCTGGAGCTGACCTTATGTGACTGTAACTGTCACATCATTTGTAGCAACATGATGTTAGAACCATAAATCACCACACACAACGAAGAGGCAGAAAATTAACATGTGATTTTACAGTGATTCTCATGAGAAACTATTATTTTATGCGCATCCTTGTCGCTCAAAGAAGCAACAATTTCCATTCCCTCAATTGTATGCCTTGCGTTGTTTCAAGATACTATCAGCGTTCGAATGAAAATGGCATCCAAGGTTTAGAAAAACTTAAAATAGATCCAAAACAAACGAAATTATCATTTGGACCACGTTTTTACAACCGACCGTTGATAATAGTATTGCTATCGAACCAGTGGAACCTTCATCATCTAAAGATGAGGTAACTGTTACTTGTAAGATATAACGTAATTTTGTGCAGCAGTAGTTGAAAACATACAGCTGGCTACATTTTCAAAAAGAAGTTAAGTCGAGTGAAGAATGTGATAGTGAAGACGCCTTTATGTTTTGCCATATAAATACAGAGGCTAAAATAAACGTTGATGACCAAATGTGCAAAAAAACAATAACTTTCAGAACAATACACTGGGAAGGCATGCTGGGTTGCCAGAAAACAAACTGTTGATTGCACTCCAAAATACTATCCAAATTTGTGAATGGCATTTTGTCCCAAGTCTCAACATGTCTTGATTCCGAGGTCATGTGCACTGCTTATTCGGCTACACTCGGAAATGAACACAAATATGAAACCTAAAGTTGTTTACTTCATGTACTCTTATAAATGACCACAAGTACATCCCTGGGTCTTTATGCCTCTGAAGTCAATCATGTAATTATCAGTATATTTTCCCACCCAGCCGCCAGTCAAAGCCTTTGAACTTGCCACCCAGCTATTGCATCACGTTCTTTTGACGTACTCTTATAATGGCAACATGTACATCAGGAGGTCTTTCAGCCACTTAATTCTGTCATTGTAAATATCGGCACATTTCTCCACCCTGCCACCAGTCAAAGCCTTTGAACCTTCTGCTCAATTATTGCGTCATATTCTTTTGATGTACTCTTATAATGACAACATGTACATCAAGGGGTCTTTCAGCCACTGAATTCTGTAATTGTAAATATCAGCACAGCTAAGTGATCAATACATTTTCTCACTGAAGCAGGACTGGCAAGTTTTTGAATTTTGCCGCCCACCTATTGCATGTGTACGGAGGACTCCCGCCTAAGTGATTTCTGCGTCCCAGATAAAAAAATTGGCGTCCAATATGCGTGATTAAGCGTTTCCAAGACCTCTGGAAGTTTCACAACACCAGGCAGATTTTAATGCAGTTTTACAAACAAGACATAGCAACGAAAGTGCTACTTAAGTGTCTACATTGGCTGAGTGTAAAAGACATCCCTTTTTTAAAATACAAATCTCTTCTTAATTTAATACACAACTTGACAGCTAAAGAAATTGATGCCATTGGCATTTTGAAGAATTTTGCCGTTCAGTATGACCTGGCTACTACCTGTTCAGAGGTACTGGAGAGCCTATCGAACGTTGTCGAGGATAGTCTTATACGTGACTGCAAAATTCGTCATTTGTGACAGCAGTGGCAAATGAAAGTACTGACATAGCCAACAATAAACGCCTTGTCATATATGCTCAGATTATTTCTGACAATATGAAACCATCAACAAGATTTTTAACAAATATAGAATGTTCAGATGCTTCTGGCAAAGATATTGCCTTATTGGCTTTAGTCACATTATATAACTAATATTTTTGTTGTGTATTTAAACATCGTAATTATTTTTATAAAAACAACTTTAGACTGATCATCGGCTTGAATAGGACTCATAGGTTTGGATTTTGACTCAGTTTTTTGCCTTGATGAGTCAAATGACTTGCATGAAGCCATTTGTAGATAAAACTGTGTACAATATGTTGCTTGTTGATGGAGGTGGGTCACTGGTGCCCCTTTTCTTTGCTTGGAAGTCTAGAGTCTCCTCCAGTGGACAGTTTCTTCAGAGGTCACTTGGAGTCTGCTACGTTCCAGGCAAGAGAATATTCAGCTGGACAGCCTGTCTAGGCAGGAATGTGCAGTCCTCAAGGAATGGTCATTGCACCAGTTTGTTAGCAGAGGCGGGGCGGGGGGGGGACATGATGGCTCGGTGGTTAGTGCACCTGACTGATGACTGAAAGGGTGCAGATTAGAATCCTACCATTAGACTAGCCAGTGTCAACTACTATGATGTGTTCTTGTGCAGGATACTTTACTCCAATTGCCTCAGCAATAAATAACCTACCTTACGGTGCTGTAAAACACTAAACCAGACCAAATCAGCTGTAGGGAAAGCTAATGGGGCAGTGGATGCCAACAATCTGGTTACATCTTCCCACCCATTCTAAGATTAAATCCATCATGTTAAGTGTAAGGATCCCCATGTTGCACCTCATCCAGAGAACCCTACTGTGCACCCATGATGTGGTTTAATAATCATGACCTGTTGATAGACACCCCTAGGGAGAGAGGAGAGATCTACTGTCACAGTACAGTTGCTGTTGATTTACTGGGGAAAAAATGCGGAATGGAAAATGTTCTTATTGGTGCAGT
Organism: Megalonaias nervosa; assembly: GCA_016617855.1. NCBI lineage: Eukaryota > Metazoa > Mollusca > Bivalvia > Unionida > Unionidae > Megalonaias > Megalonaias nervosa. The sequence goes on along the minus strand of JAECUM010000390.1, from coordinate 195,851 downwards.
AAAATTACATTGATCCAACTGCAGTTGCAGGTTTTCTTTTTTTTCCTGGAGATGCAGTGGAGGAAGAGTGCTCAGTATCTACCATTATGGACTGTAGGACAACTTTTTCCAGTAATCTTGACTTCTCTGTGGGTTCCATGGTCAAGTCAGACCTCATCTTTCAGAACTGTTAATTTCTGAAAGCTTCTGAGAACAGTCTCTCGCTCTTTAATGCCTAGGTGCAAGTTTTCTTTCTTTGGTCATTTACTAAACCTCCTTTTTATGAACCTTCAGGAGAAGCATACTTCAAGAACCTTATCCTTAACACGCTTTCTCATCATTTTCTAGCATGGCAATAAGGAGTGCAGGCCTTGCACTCCTGTTGACCCTTCATATTTGTATTTTGCATGGAAAGAAATGGCATAATTGGCACTCCTGTCGACCCTTCATATTTGTATTTTGCATGGAAAGAAATGGCATATTTGGAAATCCAACTTCTAAGAGCCAAATCCGGTTTCACGCAGTATAAAAAAATTTGTAGCAAGTAGAGTGAAAGAAGTATAAAATTTTAGCAAAAGCAACCCACCTTAGTTAGCTCTTATTAAATAGAAGGGTTGTGTGCAAAATGCCCTGCAAAGGCGCATGTGTAGGGTTTCTTTGTCTTCCGTCTGAACTGTAAACAGCATCATGGCCAAGTGGGTTCGGAAAATGAATTTGAAGTGACATCTGTGAGGAAGAAAGTGGCTGGGGAAGAATCATCTTCAGCCAAAGAGAGGAATACAGCATTTATCACATCATAGAATAAGACCTGGCTATTCATTTCTGCTAGCAGAAAGGGTGATAGTTATGCCTTCTGCAAACTTGGTAAATCCAATATTTCAATTGGGAGTGGTGGTGGGAATGATATCTTGCACCACATAAGATCAGAGATGGACAATGAGATTAACAAGGCACAGTGCATAAGAGCAGAATAGAGCAGAGGGTGTCAGTGGGAGACGACATGGTATAAGTATTGCTGATTCAGAAATCAGAATATGGTTATTGGATTGATTCCCAATGCCAGTACTCAGTGGAACAACTACAGAACATAAAAAGTGGCTGCTGTGAAATGAAAAAGCCAAGGCACTGAACGTCATGTATGTTACACGTAGCACAGACCTTTAAACTTTTTCCTCAACCTTCACCATCTAAGCTGAACACTGACGATCATTACGAACTTACTTTCAACTGTTGTTTCAAATACAGTCTGACTCATGGTGGTTGTGTTCCATAGAAACCCATAGCTGCCAACCCTCATGATTTTGGTGTGAATTTCATGACTTTTTCAGCGATTCACGGATTCATGCCGCATGCCAAAAAATAACGAATTCCCCAATTCTAAATTATTTTAAATCTTCAATAAAATAACTGATTTCCCGTTAATTGCTAGTTGTGATATCAGCAGTTGCCGAAATGGTCCGGAATTGCTGGTCGCGATATTAGTAGAACTATACTCGATTGATACAGTTGGCCCGGTTGCAAGCATTTTAGTGTATTTTAATCTATATGTATTAGAGTAGTTTTACAAATACTTTTGAGAGAAGACCGCTATGGTGGCCTAGTGGTTAAAGCATCCGCCTTGGATGCGGGAGGTCACGGGTTCGAACCCCAGCCGGGTCATACCAAAGACTTTAAAAAATGGTACTAACAGCTGCCTCGCTTGGCGCTCAGCATTAAGAGGTTAGTGTTAGGACTGGTCTGCCTGGTGTCATGATAATGTGACTGGGTGGGACATCATGCCACATGTCTGTGGCATGATGCCCCAGTGCTAGACATCACTATAAACTGTCATACTGCAGACATCGTAGTGATATGGCTGAAAAATTGTTAAAGCTACGTTGAAAATCCAAATCACACACACACACTTTTGAGAGAAACGGGGGCCTAACCAGAATTTTGCTCCACGCATGCGCTGCCAATATGGATTTGAATTACCATTCTGCGTCGATGTTGAAAATGTCTTCACCACCAAGGAAAAAGAAATGTATTGCACAAAAAGTAAAGTTTCGAATATACCAAAAATTGGTTGTGCATTGAGCCATCAAACACCGATATACATCATGCTTTTTGCACACAGTGTGCCACAAATTTTAGCATTGGGCATGGTGGCAGAGATGATGTGAAGAAGCACATTGGTAGCAAAAAGCACATAGAGGTTGGGAAGATTAAGAACTCTAGCAGATTTTAGCTCTGGAATATGTTAAGCCATTGATGGAAGACGTGCAAGCTACCAACACTGACACATTGTGAGTTTTCTGGTTGAACACAGTCTACGTTTATCAGCTGGATCCCATGCTAAACATTTATTCCGACAAAAATTCCTGGACTCAAAGATCAATTCACGAATTCATGTCAAAATTCACAAATTTTTATCCCAATTTTCACTAATTGGTAGCCTGGAGGATTGGCAGCTATGGAAACCAACCATGATGAATCGTGTGTCAAGCAATCAGGTCGGTTGCTGATGTGGGGGTGGGGGTAAAGTGGGCGCAAAACTATTTTGTGTATTCTAGTCCATAATGCATTAAGTACTGTACATACATATGAAAAATCCATGAATTTGAGTATAGATTACATGTTATAAATTCATGTGTCAGTCACATCCCATGAGAAAACACAAGACAAAAAAAAGAACAGTAGTCATTTGATCAATATCCCATTGTCAACATAAACATATCGCTAAACAATTCCTCAGTATTGTTGCCAATAGCATGTGGTTATAGTTGTTTTCATGCTACTTGTACAAGCACTTAAACTGCCCTAGATTTGGTCTGCTGGAGACAGCTATCATCTTTTCAAGGCTGCCCAAGGTATGGGGCTATTCATAGGGAAATGAAAATGTGAACAAATTAAAAAGTAACTTGATGGCCAGATATTTATGGTTTATAAAGATTGGAAATTTAATTTGCGTTTTATACAGCCATTAGTAGCAATTGTAAGCAGAAATGTTTTTCGTGTAAAAAAGAAACTTTCACTGCAAAATAAATGTTTTCTGTACACTTTGGAAAATAATCAGATTCCATTGTATTTAAGTTAGGTGATTGGTTTCCTTTGATGAAAAGGTGCTTAGCTTTTATTGAAGATTGTAGTTGGCTTACCTTGAAAGGTGCAGGTATTATTGAAGTAACTGCTAAGAACAAATTTGAAGTACTGAACAAATTCCCATATGTTCTAGTGGCAACATCAAATAATTGTAGAACATTGATTTTGATTTGCTTAGTATTTATACAGAATGACTGGTGCTTCAAAGGTAATTGTTTTTTTTGAAGTTTCAGCAAAAGAAATTTTTCTGGATACATTAAAAAATAGCTGCCGATTTTAGTCGTTCCTGTTTCTGCCTTCAAAGGTTGGTCAATTATGGCTCGTCTAGTAGCATGACTTTTGAGTGGATCATCAGCATGCAGTACTCATGCCAGATGTCAGCATAAGAGGATTATCATGTAACAGTGCACTGTTAGATGGTTTGTCAATATAAACAAAGGATTCGTTTATGTAACAGTTAATTCCAGTGCATTTTATGTCCAAGTTTGTGGCTTCTTTTTATGGTGCATTTGAATTTCTCCACTCCAAACCCAGGATTGTATAGGCAAGTTTAATCAGCTAACATGTTTTCGCAAAAAAGTTCACCAGATGGTATATTTTGTAGCAATGTGTTAAGTTCACTTTGATAGCTTGTCATGAGTCCATAGCATCCCACCAGGATGGAAAAGGACACTATCCTGAATAGTGATAGTAATTAAGGCACTGGACTGAGAACATATTTTTATTATAAGACCTCCAATGATTAATTGGAGAAGTCTTTGCCAGGAAAGGAGCTAGCAATAATAGTAGGCAAGTATTGCATAATTAAAATGTTTGCCTCACCATCACCCTAAAAAAAAAGCTTCTTTTGACAGCAAAGGTTGTTGTAAACAAGGATTTTTGGTTATAAGAGTGAAATTTGTGTTCTAGTACTTAAACTGCCAGAAATGTTCTTGAGATAAGCATAATGTCATCTACAGTGTCATCGAGTGTCAAATAGACAAGAATTTTTAGTCTCACTACATGAAGGAATTTTGTTTACATGCTGTAATGCTTAGGAACAGTGCTCTTTATACTTTCTTGCAGTGGACGTCGTATGGGAAGTCATCAAAACTCTCCAACAGGGGATGAAAATAAAGGTCCCCTGGGAATGGATGGCAGCAAGATGGGAATCAAGAATGAGAATGACCTTTTGGAGGCTCAGCAGTCATTGATGCATCAACAGATGGGAGGCTTTCAGATTGACCCTGCGACATTTGAGCCTGTTGCCATTGACCCTATCCAGTTTGACTACACTGGTCAGCTTGGTGTGCCTTCGATGGACAGTCCTAATTTTAATTTGGATTACTCTCAGGTAGGGTTCTCGGAGAACAGAACATTGCAAACAGCTTTTTTGCCTGCATCAGCAATAAAGGAAGACTAGTGTATCAGTTTCCATTGTTAGCACTGCTAGCATTAAAATTTTGTGTTAAAATTTTTTAAAGTGTTGTACCATGCATGATGGCAACTAGCAGGTGAGACTCTGTTTATTAGCTCTACCAGTATGGCTGTATTTTGAACCATCTCGAAAATCTTGTTATTGATACTTCCGATGAATTTATGATCTCATAAACTTGGAGTTTTTACTTTATGATAGTTGGTCTTTAAAAAATTGGTCTGACTGACAATTTGCTACCAACACAGCCATTTTAAAAATCTTATTCTTATCCTGAATTGAAGGCCATTTTGACAATCATTTTTAGCTAGATTGTGTGATATCTGTTTGATCCTAAATGAAAATGGTTTTGCTTGGCCATCCAATATAGCCACCATGTTAACTATCTTGAAAAGCTTTTTATTGATAATTTTAGGAATTTATGGTTTTGTCAACATGGATTTTCACTAAAAAGCTTTTTATGATAGTTGTCTTTAAAAAAATTGTGTTATCTAATGGCTAACATGGCCACCAACACAACCATCATGAAAATTGCTGTATTGCCACTCCTTCTCAGACCTATCAACTTTTATGATTTGACTGCAGGTCTTAGGAAAATTAACCTTAAAATGTGGACATGGGAATGAAAGCGCAAATTATGGAAATATGATTGTTGCAGCAAAATCCAGATAGTGGCTTTTCCTTGTTTGATTTGGATCTGGGTTTCATATTGGATTTAGTGGATTTGGTCAGGGAATCAGACTATTTTTACAGGAGTGCCTCGGATACTTTAAACTGCACCTACATATCTTCATGCAAAACGTTGGAACGATCAAGCTGATGCTTTTAGAATTTTTAAAAAATGGTGTCCAACAAGTGATATATGTACAAGACAACAGGGAATGTAAGCCTCTTGAAAAGTGTTAACAGTCTGTGTAGTAGAATTAAAAGGATTATTCAGATTCAGGGAGGGGGGAAAGGGCAACAGTTATGTTTATAGGGCATGTGTTAAGAGTTTTTCTCATGTCAGGAGAAACGATTGTTGTCATGTGAAATTGAAGAAGAAAAAGAATCCAACAGATACATCAAGTTGAGAGAGGGCAAGAAGCCTTTGAGCTCCATGGGGCTTGGAACTGCAGTTTGTAAAACTGTACTGGAGGTATATAAAGTCTAAGTGTACTTTACAAACTTTTTAGTTGAACGTAATGTTTACTGCCACTGCCTTAGTCTCAAATATAACTTCTGAACTTTTTAAATGGATGTTTCTCAATTTGTCAGTAGCAGTATATGTTTTGTTACATTTTATTGAAAACTGGTTCAACTTGTGGAGAAATATTGAGTGCCTCACTGTGAAGGTCTTATTAGGGTTGGCAGATCTGAAGTGGTAATGTAACCCGTCTCCTGCTAGATAGATATAGATAGATATATATATATATATATATATATATATATATAGTTGTATTATTATTTGCAAACCTTGCTCTAATTAGTAACAAAGCATAAATTCATTAGCCTTTCAGTCATTTTTGTATTGTGAAGAGATGCAATCAGATTGAGGAAAATGATTGGACCTGACAAGTACTTACTTCACTTGAACATTGTTTCACCAAGTTCTTGAAACAATAGTAGAAACTGAGTGTTTAGAGGGAAACTTGTTTCAGTTGTGTAATACTTGCCTGTTATTGTTACATTGCTTTCACTTTCTTCGGTGCTGGTCCGAAGTTCAAGGTGAGTTTCCATTTAGTAATAGATGCCTTAAGGAGAAAGGAAGAAAACAAAACAATTTCAGTCTGAAGCCCTTGTGGCTTACATCATTTGGAATATCCTTCTTTTACATGGACCAAGATTAAAAAATGAAAAGACAGAGCAGGAAGAGAAGAGGAACTTAGTTTTACTTCCCAAAACTGTGTTGTGATAGAACTAAGACATTCTACTTATTTTTACATTGCTGTACCCGATGGGGCAGATGCCCTCATTACTAGTCAGAGTGAACCTAGCATCTGTTCTACTGCAGGCTGGAGGATGGCTTTCTTGACAAATTGCTAGGCTGATACAGTTAGACCAAATGCATAGATGCCACCTTTTGGGTACAGCATCTGAGGAAGGCAGAATGATGAAGTGGAGTACGATGACCAGATTCCAGCTTTTGTGGCATAATTCAGAGAAGAATGATTGAAGAAGCAGCAGTATCCCTAATCTCGTGGGCTTTGACTGCCATAAAGGAAATGTTGATCTCATTGTGAGATTGATGAGCTCTTTTGATAATTCAGATAATGATGGTAACTAAAATATAGGAGTTAACTTTGCGAGTCATATAGAAACATTTTCAGCTATACATTTTTCTATTTAATTTAGCCAAATAGAAATGTAAAGCTTTAACGAGGCAAACAAGTCAATCTTGATAATAAGACAAGACTGACATGTATGTATATAGCTTTTTATGGTGGAGACAGAGATGTGTTTTTCTTTAAGGAAAAAAAAGGTCTAATTGCAGGAACCTAGGGGAAGGTTGGATCAATATGCTGCCTGTTACACCTTTGTGGAATGTTCTCCATTTGTTGGTTGATTGTCTTCTATTCTGCAGTCTGCAACCCTGCTCAAAATCTGATCTTGAGGATAGATTACAGAGATACTTCCAGACCACGGTGTTCATTGGTTTCTCACAAAATAATCATTAGTCACGCATTTCTCAAAACCAATGGGGGAAAGGTTCCGGCAATTTGCTGTATGCAATGTACATTGTGTTTTTGGTTTCTTTTCCATTAAAGACAAAAATTAAAAAATAATGGTTTGTCAAATTGGGACTTTGTTCATTTTGCTCCTGATCCTAATCAAGCTATACTAAGCTAGATTTAGTGTTTGAATACAAGCATCTGTAATTTTTAGATGTGCTTTGGTTTTGCAGAAACTGTCAAGGGGTTCTGATTAAAATGTCTCTTAACAAACTAAGCCATAACAGAATTGTGTAGAGCATAGCAAGCAGCAAGTTTTATGAATGTCAAAACAGATGATAACCAATTTTTTTAAAGTAAGATCATCTGCTGTGGTTGATAGTATAGTCACGACTCATATCATTGACGTGGAAATGGTCTGTACCTCATCCACAGCATGTGGAATCGGAGGCTGAGATAAAGAGGAGAAAAGGAACCAAAATTCCCAAGACATGTGGTTAATTACTTACAACTGGTTCAGGAAAGAGCCAGCAAGGAGGGATGCTGTGTGTGTTCTGCAAGAATGATATTGGCCATCTTCAAATCTTGTTATTGTCATAATTATTTCAACTATATGGGTGGTTTTATGAACATGAAGTTTTCTCTGAAAGATTTCTTGTAATATCTAATTGGTTCTAAATGAAAATGCTGCTATCTAATGTCTAGTTTGGCCACCTCAGCAGCCATCTAGATATGTTGTCACTACTCTCTGGAAAGTTGTATTGAGCTGGAATTTTCACTGAAAGAGTTGTGATGTCTTGTGTGTCCTAAATGAAAATTGCACTGATCCGAGGTCAGTTTGAAAACTTATTATCACTACTTCTCCTGAATGGTCCCTTCAACATTGGTTTCTCATTTCAAAACTTTTTATAATAATTTGTGGAATTCAAATTGAAATGATGTGGTGTGACATCCAGTATGTGGTCATCTTAAAGACAAAACCATTTTGGGGGCCCCGAGTGGCCGAGTGGTCTAAAGCGCTCTCTGTTACGGATCACTGCCATCTCACCTCTGTCTGCGTGGGTTCGAGTCTCGGATTCAGCAAATGTGGATATGTGAGAAAGCTTGCCAGTAGCTTCTCGTGGGTCAGTGGTTCTTTCCGGGGATTTCCCGGTTTCTTCCTCCACCATTAATACTGGCTGCCATGTATAGCCTATCGTGTGCTGCAAAATGGCGTTAAGCCCTAAAACAACAACAACAACAACAAAACCATTTTGACATAGGGTATTCAGCAGAAGAATTCTTACTGCCTGGTTGGTCCTAAATGAAAACCATGACCACTTCGGTGGCTTAGTGGTTAAAGTGCCTGCCTCGGATGCGGGAGGTCGCAGGTTCGAACCCCGGCCGAGTCGTACCAAAGACTTTAAGAAATGGTACTTACAGCTGCTTCACTTGGCACTCAGAATTAAGGTTAGTGTTAGGACTGGTCTGCCTGGTGTCGGGATAATGTGACTGGGTGGGACATTATGGCACATGTCTGCAGCATGATGCCCCTGTGCTAGACATCACTGTAAACTGTCACACTGCAGACATCATAGCGATATGACTGAAATTTTTTTAAAGCTATGTTAAAAATCTAAATCACACACAACGCACACACATACACCTAAATGAAAATGACTAACCCTCAGTATGGCCACAAAGGTGGCAGTTTTGAAATTGTTACCTCTACTCCCAAATGAATTTGCAACAATAAGCTACTCGATGCCTGGTTGGTCCTAAATCAAAATGGTGTAAGCTGTACATCCAGTTTGGCTGCTGTGATGACTGCCTTGTTAATTTTGTTGTCACTGCTCCCTCTGAATGGATGATCATTATGACATGAGGCTTTGACTAAGAGACTTGTAATGATGTCCACCTTGTCCTAAATGAACATTTTGCCTCTCTGATGTCCATTATTTGCACAACAGTTGAAGAGTATGTTGTTGCCGAAGAATATCAGGGATGATTCAACACTTGCATGTGAAAAGGAAGGAATGTTCTTGTTTCAAATTCCCGGAAATTGTTTACAGTCTGTGATGCATCAATTAGTCTTGGATTTTTTGTACATCTTTGTTTTTTTAAAACTGTTACAGGGATGAACATTTTGCTGTTAAGATACATTAGTTTATATTTTCTTCTTGATGATTAATGTTTACAATTGCTACCATTTTTGACATGAGCTATGTAATTGTTTATTATAGTAAATTTTTTAGTTTGGCAAGTCCTTTGAGCAATGCCTTCGGCTGAAAATTCTTTTTTTTTGTAAATTCAGTTTTGTTCTTGAAATTGTACTCTTGTGAAACTTTTTGTAAAATGGTAGATTTGCTTTTATGATATCTGGGAGAGTTATATACAGATTTCCTAGTAGCAGATAAAGTAATCATTGCAATATTATAAACTGATTTTACTGTATTTATTGTGATAGTAGCACAAATCAAAATTCATTTAAGCTGTTTGATGATATTTCAGTCTCTACAGCGACAACAACAACAGCCATTGACCCTTCTTGCACAACAGTATGCTTTGCAGCAGCAAATGGGTAAGACTGTCACTTACTAATGTTTATATAGATATGTCTGTACATGTGGTACAGCCAGCAATGTTTGTAATTTGCTATCCTTTTTCTTTCATTACAGGAGTGAGGAATCAGTTGCTAGTTTGATGTGAAGTTTTCTTTACTACAAACCTCCATCCTCCATTTCACTGACAAGTGAATTTCTGAAAATTCTTACTTTATTTTTCTTTCTCCCCTCCTCCCTCTCCCACTCACAAAATTGTCGATCTGCATTTCTTTATAATGCTTGAATAGAGTTCTGTAAGGTAAAGGAACAATATTTTTTAAAAACATTTTAGTGAGAGAAATTGTTTATATCGAGCTGTGGTAATGTGGCATTCAAGGTTCTTGGTCATGACAAAGAGCAGGAAATTTTCAGTTTAAAGTTGGGGAAACTTTAGCGTGGAAAAAATTCTCTTAATAACTGCTTGCATTTAGTTTCCCAACTTTTTGCAGAAATGCTGGGAACATTTTATTCGCCTCGCCTTCTTTCATTTATGTTCTAAAACTTAACAGCATGCAAGATTAAGGGTTGAAACTTGTTAGCCTATTACATCATGATTAAAAGCAGTTGTCACTTACCATGATCTAGGTTCAAGATCAAGGTCGCAGCTCATTATTTCAAGTTTTCTGCAGCAGTTTGTGATCTTGAACTAACAAGTCAAATTGAGATTAAAAACTAACTTTGTATGTTTCTTTAGAAGGTGTGTTGCATACCACATGGGGGTGGGTGGTGTAGGTGGTCCCATCTTCAAGGTAGAAGAATATTTACTAGTTAAGCATACCTTGTACATTATTGTCAAAGAAGTAATATAAAATCATTATATGTTTGGTTTAAATTAGGTCTTTCTAAACCTTATATAATGTTGTCTCCATCAGCTGCTATTCGGCATAGTTTAAACACCACCCCACCACCAGTGATTACCGCTATCTCAGACCTGCCAGCCCTGTGAAAATGACCCTTAAAATAACAGACTCGAGAAATAAAAGCAAAAACTACAGAAAAGTGATTGTTGCTGAAAAATGTGAATAATTTGTTTGATTGGATTTCACATTCAGATTCTTCTGAAGGGGCACAATTGCATTTATTGGACATCATGTGCCAGTTTGAATGTGTCTCGTCGCTGGAGATACGATTGCCATCATGATGTGAATTGGAAAAAAACAATTTCAAAGTATTACGTCAGGTTGACAGATAACAACATGCCATTGAGCTGCATAGGGTTTGGAACTGAAGTTTGTGCAACTGTACTAGTGGTAAATATAGTCTATGTGTACTTTTCAGTTGAAGATAATGTTTACCGTTGCTGCCCGTTTCGAATAAGAAACTTTTAAATACGTTTTCTAGCTTTACGATAGCAGTTTGTGATATTTTGTTAAACCTTACTGAAAACTGGTCAAACTTAAGGAAAAAAATTAACTGCCTTAATGAGATGGTCTCGTCGGGGTTGACAGGTCTGCTATCAATGTGACCCTCCTAAGAAATTTCTGGCAGCATTTCAGAATGGAGGCAGCAGACCTGGGCAGGTAACAAACACGTAACCCTGGGATTAAGAGTTCAACACTGCACCCATACATGCCAACCATTGCACTTCTAGCATAATGATAATGCTTTTTTTTTTTTTTTGTTGACCGAATTGTGTTTTATTCCCGCCTTTATATGGATTATGCTTTTTTGGTTCATTAAAAAATGAAAATATAAATACAAAGTTCTTGTCATTTTTATTATCACCTCTTTAATTCCACTCATATTTCAGAATATTCATAAAATTAATGCTGTATAAGAATAGCATATGAGTACTTTACTTCCCTATTTATAGCAACTGTATGTGACACATTTCCAAGAAAACAGATAGGTTTCTTCCAAAATAAACTTTGCCTCTTGGATTCATTATATTCGTAAGCTTGTTAGTTGGCAGACCAGTCACCAGTATGGTTAGACAGGTCACATACAGACTGTTGTCAGCCAGGAGGAGAGACATCTTGCCAAATGCATGGATCCTGTACCAGACATATTGGCATTGATAATTTCTTACACTGCATCCAACTATGACATTATGTGGACACATTTGCCATCATATCCCATTGGTAGAAGGCAGACCCTTTTACAGGGTTGGTATTGGGTCCCATTTCGTTATTTACTAGTTTTGTATAAAATACTTCCACAAAAGCAACTGCCTCAGCAATGGAATAAACTTGTATGGCTCCTGACTGGCATTATATTGAGGGAGTACCGTACTTGAAATCTAAAAGCAACATCACAGACCCAGAGCTACTGTTGCATCATTGGAGGGCAGACCTGTGCACTAGGGATTATATTGTGCAAAGATAGTAGGCCTTGATATGCCAGCACATTATCTGACAGTAGGTCTGGGTCTAAGCATTTCACAGTTGTGTGTGAATTATACTTAAATAAATATGTTCTGACCTTTGACCTGAATAAATTTGCATCATTTTTATTGCTGACTGTTTGTTAGTTATTGTTGTAATCGATGTTTTGCCCAGTGAATCCATAAATTTGCCAACTATCCAAGCCTTAATAAGCTGTGTATGTAGCTTTTACCCTTATCTCTTGGCGTATTGATAAAAAACTTCCAATTTCAGGTTTAATTTTTTTTTTTATTTAAAAAATGTCAGTATTTGTCAGTGAGGGCTAAAATGCTAGTCAATCCTTACAATTTGAAGGGATTTTAGAACAAGAATAAAAAGAAAAGAATGATTTTAGTAATTGTAGGTATCAGCATTTTTTAAATTTTTTATATTTGTGGTCCTTTTGTTGCATTGAATTATTCAACAATACTTGTCATTGCTTCTTTGCATGGTTAAATTTCTTTTTGTTTAATATCTTACACAAAGATTTGAGCACAATAGGAAAGTGTGAATTTATATCTTGTTTCATTCCATTGGACATTGTTTCAGAAATATATTTCTTGAGCTAGAACCAGTATATGGTACAGTTCATTTTTTTATTTTTGTCTCTCCATGCATCACAGTAAGGGTGAAGAGAACATGGAGAGTAATAAGAAAAAGTCTGTCTACTGTCTCTCCATGTGTTCCAATCATGCTGCCACTTCTCTTCACAGAGAATTACTCTGCACATGCACTTTCTCAGATTTGCATCTGCCAATCAGTGCAGAGCTGAGGTATTGTTGTTGAAGTGGGCATGGGTCATTGTTTGTGACCAGGCAAGCACCATCATTGAGAGTAAGAGGGAATGGTAGGGGCACTAAATTATCCACAACATTGCCCTTGTAAACTAATGGACACTTTTTATTGATCCAAAAGAGATTTTTGATAAATACCAATATTTAATGAACTTTATTAATAGTTCTATTCATGAAGCGTTAAATTTCAGTTTTTTAGCTCTTCTGCTTATATAGCCTGTGGTCTAGTGTCTGTCTTCTGAAGTCTTTCTTCCTGGTAGCACAGGTTGTCATTATTCCTTCTAAACTAATGGGATTGGCATGAAAACACAATCATCTTATGGACTAGTTCATCCTCAGTGAAAGTGGTGAGGCTTAGATATCTAACATGGCCAATGGTGTAACCATCTTTAAAATGTCATTTTTGCTACTTTCCCTGAATAGATTGTTGTATCATATTCGCATGGAATTTTCACTAAATGACTTTATAATGTCTAGTTGGACCTATGAAGGCCACCATGGTGGCCATCTTGAAAACCTTGTTATTGCTACTAGTAAAAACTAAACTTGGTTTGATTTGGTCTAACATGATGTTTTGTGGTAGAGCACCATAGTAACTTAAAATTGAGTGCTGGGGCAATTGACAATAGTTGGCATGGGTTAAGGTCTGTCTGTTCCCAAATATTGTATAATATACGAAAATGCAGTTGAGCACAAGCTGATGCAATGTGTTTCTTTGATGGGAAATGGCAAACTGATAGCACTGTAATTGTCACAAGTAAGGTCAGAGATTAAATCATTCAAATCTCTTCCACTTTCTTGATCATTTAAGCAAAAAAAATTAGTTTAAGGAAAATGATCAAACTTGTGTTGTTAATTGCTTTGGTATAATTGGGGCTGTTAAAATATAATTCAAAAGTTGGATAGTTTTAATGTAGTATAAATGGCACATTTCCCATGCCAGGATCTGAAACTGCTGCTCTCTTTTGATGCCAATTCCCTGTCAGTAGTTTATAACAGTGTTGACAATAACTACTTAATCTTTGATTACCAAAATCGGGTCCTGTATGTATGATAGTATGTACCCACATACTGGTTAAAGACCAGGCATGTAATATGCATTTTAATGTAAATTTGATGGGTGTTATTTAGAATTTAATTGAGCATATTTTGTCAGACTAAATAAGCACATAATTAAATTTTTGCCATTCAGGATTTAATGAAACTTGTGCCCGACATGAAGTCTGTGTACATATTTTTGTTTCACTAAACTTAAGTAAATTTTCAGTGATACTTACTTTTGATTGATCATGATGTATTGGTACATTCGTTGAGACTGAATTTGGAATGCGCATGATTTTTTTTCCCACATTGGCAAATGGAAGCCATGCATAAAAGCAGGCCAACCTTTTCTAAACCCACATGCAATGAGAATTTTTTTATTGCCCAAATATATAATCAACATAAATGCGCTGGAGTGCCAAATTTCCAACTTTATTGTGAACTATTCTGATGTCTGTCTTTCCATGGGTGGTCTTCATGCATTAGCTATTCAGATGGGAATCAGTACTATCAACCAACCCCATCTGCACTGGAGGTGCACAACATGTGCCTTCAATGTCAAGGTAGTAATGTGCTAGTTGTTTGCATCTCTGCTGTGACAAGTGAACACAGCAGGTGGGGAGCGGATAAGCAATCCCACTAAAGTTTGTGGAGAAACAAAAGAAATTGTGTGAACTGTACTGATAATAGTACTGAAAGTATAAAAGTTAAAACTTGGCATTTAAAGTTTGGAAGAAATAAAGCACATGTTGAATTAGTGATTTAGTTCTTTAAAATTCCTCTGATAAAATATTTTCAGTTGATTCTCAGCACAGAATGTTGTTGAATATAGAAACATGTTATTTAAGTTGAAAGTCTCTTTTCAGGGATGGGGTAAATTTATTTCAAGTACATTCCAAAAATTTTTTTATTTCGGGAGCAAAAAAAAATTATAGCATAAATGATTATTTTTAAGAATCAAAGTGCAGTGGGGTAAAACAAGATTCATTTTCCACTTTGTTTCAGTGATTCAATGTAAACAATCTGTTAGCATGTAAATTGATCAAGGAATCCTTGTGTATTGAAATTATTTGCATGCCATTATCATTGATTTCTTGTTATTCTCATTGTTGATCAAGAACTATTTATGATGACCATTCTTTACTATTGTAATTATCATTATTATTGTTATTATTATCATTACTATTGCATGGCTTATGGTGTGTGCATTCGCTCTCTATGTAGGCCTTGGTCCCACGGCCATTCCAACCCCATATGTTATCAGCACGCAGGATCCTTACACTGTGGGAATACCGATTGCAGGTTAGAAAAACGATAATAAGTACATTCATTGTGGAAAGAGTTCCTTTGTAGTTTGTAGGGTTTTTTTTCCCTTAAAGGTTCTGCGTTGTTTGCATCGGGTATATGTTCATTGCTTTGCTAATTAAATAGAGGAAAAATCATGGTGCAAAATGTAGGCAACAAATTATTTTAAAAAGTTAATGGTAAAATGTTTCTTTGATGTGTTTCGTGATTTTGTGAAATTAAGAACTGCCTTGTCTCTGTACTCTTCGTGTTGGCATAGCAGGAATTTTTGATCAACATGAAATTAAACTCTAGATTCCATAGTTTCTTTGCAAAGCATGTAACAAGCTGCTTTTCAAATCAAGATAAAGAATAACAAGTTGCTTTCTGCGTGCCTTCCAAAAAATTGCAAAACTGAAGTGATCTTCACATTTTTACCCATGTATGTATTGTCCCATTGTCACTAATGGGAAGAGGTGAAAAGATTTGCCTATTTGGTGTATCTCCATTTGCGATTATGACTTCCCAATATGATTTTATGTTGATTAATATAATAATTTAATTTATTCTTGTATGTTTCTTGTGATGCCACCGATTTAAAACCCTTGATATAAGCATTTAGGTTCATATCTGTGGACCGCTCCGTTGGCCTAGTGGCTAGTACATCTGCCTCAGATGTTGGAGGTCATGGGTTCAAACCCAGGCTGAGTCATACCAGAGACTTATAAAAATGGTATCATCAGGTGCTTCGCTAGGCTCTCGGCATTAAGAGGTTAGTGCTAGAACTTGTCAGCCTGGTGTCAGATAATGTGACTGCGGGACATGATGCTACATGTTTGTGGCACGATGCCCCAGTGCTAGATAGCACTATAAACTGCCACACTGCAGACGTCCTAGCAGTATGGCTGAAAAATTTGTAAAGTTGCATTAAAAATCATATACACACTCATATGTGGAAGGTAAGGATTATTATATGAATGCCACTGTAAACCCACCACACTATTTTTATAGCACTTGTCATTGCCTCATATAGGATGCGGCCTGAATTTTACAACAGAATTTGAATCTGGACCCTAGTCAAGTCAGGTATCCAGCAATCTGAATGGCTGAACTTTAAGTCGGATGTTCCAAGTCAAGATGCAACTTGTGTTTGTGAAATTTGTGCTAGAGGTTTTCTTTTTCCTAAATTTCTCTTAGTGCCTACATTAAAAGGAACTCTTTCCAACTTTCCATACTATATACTTTGTTATTCTTTGTTTAATACTATATTTGCTCATGTGTAAGCAGTTTCCAACTGTGAACAGAATATACCCAGCTCTGTCGTCACATGGTACTCAGATCAGGGTCCTTGGGTATAGATTTTCATTTGTGGTGTATGATGCAACCACATGTCTGGTTATAATCTATTCTCAACTGGATGTATGTCTCACATGGACAAATATGGTATTACAGTAGAGATTATGAAAACTAATTTTCTTCTATTAGTATATTAATGGTCAAGCTTATAGTTTGTATTAGCCAAGATTATATTTTCTTTAGAGATAAAGTTTCATACAAAGTTTGACCAGCATTTTTCCACATGAATAATTTTTCTTTCATGTTACCAAGTTCATGAAAATTTATTAACAAATTTTTTTTTTTTTTAATTTTTTATTTTTTTTTTATTTTTTTTTTTTAAATTGATCCCCAAAATCTTTGTTGAAATTGTTTTGGCAGAATATGCAGATTACCTGATTCAGAGATTGGGGGGTTGGTTGTTAAAATATAAAATATATCTGATGCATACTCAAGAAGTTTTTAGAGGCAACTAATGGAGATGGGTACTTCAGTGGCTCAGTGGAAAGTGCTGGACTGGTGTTGAAAAGGGTGTGATATCAAATCCTACCATTGGATCTCATGATTTGTACCACCTTTAAATGACCTTGAATTTTATGGGGTTGCCATGAAAACTCTTATTTCACATTAGTTGCTTTTATCCTTGAAAAGTCTTGATTTTGTTGAAAAATTCCTTGAACGTTTCCAAAACTCCATGATTTTATCGAAGGGAATGCAAAACAATAAAGCTGAAACGAGCTATGGAACTGTTTTATTACGAATGTATATCTGTATTGTCTAAAATTAATGACTCAGTTAAATGTAACAAGATTTGGAGGATCAAATGACATGACTCCAGTAGTTTACACAAGCGACATGCAGAGAAGATCCAAATTCCATAAGACAAAATTCTCCTCAAAAACTTAAAGAAATCCTTGAAATAAGTTCACAAGGGCTTTTGAACCATCAAAGTGGATTGGCTACTGTGGTGTGTCCTTGGACATGGAACTTTATTCCAATTGCCCTGGCACTAAATAACCTACTTATGTTGTTGTGCTGTAGAAAAAACACCAAACCAAATATAAATCAAAGTTGAGGAATTTGTCCCAAGATATACCTTAAGATATTGATTAATATCCAGACATCATTGATCTGGATTTTTCACATCTGTACTAATAGAAGTAATGTTTAAATGGTTCATTCAGTCATTTCTTGATGCAGTCATAAGGTCATATCAAAACAGTTGCAGGCAGTTGAATTCCACATGTTCTTTTGCAAAAGTTAAAGCATCCAGAATTTTCACATTGACCCTTTTTCATCATGCATAATGAGTTTTTGCTAGAACAAAAGCACGCCAAGCCAGAAATAAAGAAATTGCCTTCCCTTGTACAGGATTGTTTGTTGGGTACACTATACTCTAAGCATTTGCCCTTTTGTGTGTTGATCTCAAAATATCTTGCACTCCATCATGAGTTCCAAGTGCTTCTTAACTTGACCTACTGTAACTACAGCAAGAAGTCTAGACTGTCTACAAGTTGGGATATGAATGTACACTTTGTGAAAAGGCATGAAAAGGTACTTAATGCTTAAAGGACATGGCATAGTCTCCATCAGGACACCTATCACTAATTGCTGCCTTTAAATTAATGGGAAGTTTATTTTCTTTTAACAAATTTTTGCTTAACAACTACTTTCAAGGAACACATCCCATTTGTAAAACGAATTCTGTACATCATACAGCCAGGCCTTTTCAGTAGACCATTATTGAGGTGGAGTCGCTCAATATTTTGTGTAAGTTTATGAATTGTCCAATGTAGGATTATATAGCAATGAGTAAATGCATTTTGCTGATGCTGATGCATAAAAGACGGGGGATAACTGTGAAGAATTTGACACTTCTTGAGGCTGATAATAAACTCTCATGCTTTTTTGAATTCTGTTGCAAGGATTTGAAATGGCTCAATAAGTAAACTTATTTTCATTAGTAATCGGGGTTTTGCAGTCATTTCTAAAGGAATTGATTTTACTTGGTCTTGGGGGAACAAATACAAATCATATTAAATGACTGGAGGATGGGGCCAATTCTCATGAAACTCTATTTTTAATTACGAGTGAGCAGCCCTGAATTGCAATTCCACCTGGGCTTTGATCAGTTGGGCATAACCTGAAATGGTCCTGTTCCATGTCATTACAGTACTGTTCAGTCTAACATTAAAATCTAATTTAATTTGGTTGAAAATTGTCCCCCCTGCATGACCAGCATTTCCCTGCTTATGCAGAAACTAACATGGCCAATAATAATAATAATAATAATAATAATGAAAAGAAGGTTTGGAGAACACTGGATTTATTTCCAAGATTCATTTTTTGGTACATATTGCTGATGCATATCAGAATCTTTGTTTAGGAATAACATAGTGAGCTTAAAAATGTACAAATGAAAATTCATAGATTAAATAATAACTTTGAAAATCATGGTTCCTTTACCCTTTTTTTAGGAGAAATTAGTAAAGACGCAAACAAAAATCTTTCTATGGTATTTTAGATTTCAGTTGTCAAGAGAACTACTGACAAGTTTCAGTTTTCACGTTATACCAATATGGTGCCAGAAAATGGCAGTCAACTGATTGTGGTATCACATTGGTATTGTGCCACATTGGACTCAAGGACTCTTTACTCTCTAATAGCACTCACTGTTATCAGTTAAATGTAAACTGGTTCATGCTGTCATTACTCTAATGCTTTTTTCAGTATCTGCTTTTCTTTTTAATGCAAAAATTATACAGTGCAATTTACCTTGTGTCAACATTTTGATTGCAGAAATTGCACATTGGTATTTACTCTGTGTCAACTTTTTGATTGAATGCAGAAATTGCACCTTGGTATTTACCCTGTTTTGACTTTTTGATTGAATGTAGAAATTGCACATCAGTATTTACCCTGTGTCAACTTAAGTCTTCAGGATTACATATTGGTTTTCACCCCCTGTTAATTTAGTCTCCAGAAATTACTCATTGGTAACTAAAGTCTGCAGAAATTTGCATGGTCTTGTTTTTCTTTTTTTTTGTTGTGGTTTTCTTTTTTTTTTTTTTTTTTTTTTTCTTTTTTTTTGTTTTGCAAGCTAAAATATTGACCCATGTTTCAAGTATGCAAGTTAGAATTCATAATGACATTAAGAGACTCGGAAGTTAAATTGTGTATGCCAACGTGTTGGGTTTGTATTATAGGTTTTGGTTCTGTTGTTTTGTGTACATCATTAGTTACAGGTAGTAAGCCCAGCTTAAATACTTTTTCCCATGCTGTGTTGTTGGTTTTCTTAAAAGTACAGCAAAAAACTTGATTTGCTTTCTCACTTTGTGTTTGTCATTTTGTTGTGATAAATAATGTAAAGTTCTCTTTACTTTTGGTGGAACATTGCATTGTAATAATCTTATGTTGATGTTGAAAAAAATGCACTTCACTGTTCTCCTTTGTGATTCAGCTCTCTAACCAGCAAAGGGCACATCTTAAAATACGTCACTGTTAGACTGTTGTTATATTTTTACCCTATTTTAAACATTTTTATGTTTTAGTTTTTTGGTTTGTTTTTTCATTAACGTCCGAGTAGCTTTATCTGTACTAACTGGGTCATTTTCATTTGTATTGATGCTTTTTCGTTTTTCAAGCGTCAGGTTAATTAATTTTTAAATCTGAAGTGCAAGTTTATTAATGTCTACGTAATTTCAGGTAAATGTTACCACATTAAAATTTTCCCTTGCAAGGGTGAAAAGATCAAGTTTTATAAAAAGCAAAACAAAATTGGTATAGGTTTTCCAAGCCACCCCCACCCCCTTTCATGTGTGTTGTATAACATTAGTTGTTCCTTATTATCATTTCCTGATATTTAATCCTATCCTTAAGAACATATTCCCATTTATTCAGTAAAACT
Source organism: Megalonaias nervosa (assembly GCA_016617855.1). Lineage (NCBI taxonomy): Eukaryota > Metazoa > Mollusca > Bivalvia > Unionida > Unionidae > Megalonaias > Megalonaias nervosa. The sequence goes on along the minus strand of JAECUM010000390.1, from coordinate 175,420 downwards.
TGTAAATTGGTTGTCTAAACAAGACAGATGAGATTAAAAGAATCAAATTTGTGGAGAGAGATATTAGATGAATTTGAGAATGATGCATATTTGAGGACACTGCTTTTTGTAACACTATCTCCCAGGTGCTAAACTTGAACCTTTTCGAATACAAGAAATAATGCTGAGTGTCTCTCAGTGGTATGAAAATGACACTTTCATAAAAGTTGCCTTAGAGTAAATGGAGTATATAGTTTATTAATTGGTACCATCTCTTTTGATTATGATAAGTTTTAAGATTTTGATAAATGATAACCGATCTGTATCGGTCACCTGTCCATAAAGGACAAATTTGCCATGTTCCATTGGGTGTCCATTATAAACCAGGTTCACTGTATATGGAAATACCCCATAGTCATTATTCACTTCTGTCTATGAACTTGTTACTAATTGAATAGTAGGAATTTCAGGATTTTCTTTCAGTTTACTGACAAAGTAGTTAAAAAATAATTGAAACACCAGAAGTTCAGGTTTTGATTTTAACTTGAGATTTTTAGCAGAGTATTAAATTTTGTGCCTCATTTTATGACTGGAGTTTATATTTTGTGCTTTTAGTTCTTGTGAACCCAGTCAACACATTTAAATAGGCTTTGGAAAATGTTTGAATTTGTAGAAAAACTGTTAGAATTTAACAGAGGGAATGCAAAAAAGTTAAAAACTGAAAAAAATATCTATTTAAATTCAGAATTTGTTATTTTCCAAAAATTATTTTAAATAAAAAAAGATGAGACTTGGATGTTTGGGGTTGGTTACCAACACACATCATAGGTAGTTACTAGACTGAGTAGCAGCCTGTTTTGTAGAGGCATGCAAATTGAGTTTATTTTTCAACTTTTATTCCTTCTTATGCAATAATGAAAATACACTATGAAAATTGAATTTCCTTAAGAAAATATAGTCCTTGAAAACCATGGCTGTACAAACCATGTGGATATTCTACTTAGACTGCTTGAAATTTCAATTGCCAAGACTGGAATGATCAGTATCAGTGTGTTTGTGTGTGTGATTCAGTTCTGTGGCATCATTTTTAGGGTTTAGCAAAATCTTTCATTGTATTGCGGCTTTTATAGTCTCTGAAAGAAATCACATTTATGGTGAAGACATCGTATGTTGGGTACTTGAGTTTGGTTTACAACAGCTAACATATATGAAATCTATTCCTATTAGTTCCCCTTAAAAAATGTGATGACTCTGCATCATCAAGAAATCTTTGAATTTGAATATTGGGCTTATAATCGGCTTCTGTCTGCATCATGTTGTATAATGTGTGTACTAATACAAATTCCTTTTTTCAGGACCAACTGTCATCCCTCAGTATTATGGAGTTCAGACCCCATGGGGAATTTACCCAGCAAACTTATTTCAACAACAGCAGGGCCAGCAGACTCCCCAGGGGATGTCACAGCAACAAAACCAGTTGCTAAGAAGCCAGACTGGTCGACCTTTAACCCCAAATCAGCAGAATGAGAATATGAGTAACAATGCTACACAACTTCAGGCACAGGCTTTGCAAGCACCTAGTATGTCCAATGATGTCAATTACAGTATGTTAGCAGTATTAAATTTTACACATTTAGGATCTGAAAATTGCAAACATTTAAATGTTGTACACTTTCTCTCTCGCTAAATAATCCTTATGGAAAAACTTCTTATTAGTATTATCTAGTTTCACTTTTGCCTGTGAGAGTGTGCATGTTTTGACAACAGTATCTTAAGTAAAATTTTGGTAAGACCATTTAGGATGATAAATGGAAGTATAATTTTGAGATTTTTTATGAAGCAGAAGCCCAAGTATTTTATCAGTATCAATAATAATGGTGCATTGTGACTTGTGGGATGGCTTTGCCACAATCTCGCTCCCCAAAAACATAGACTACTGCATATGAGTATTCTCAGCAGGTTAGAAATCTGAAAATTGTGCTGATGAGTAGAATTTGTGTGTACAGATACCCATCTAGCTTGGCCTTACAAAGTCAAATGTATCTTTTTCATTTGTTCTAGATGCCCCATACCAGATTCTGACTCCAGCTTATTATGATCAGAATGGACAGCTAGTGATGAACACGAGAGGAATTGGCACACGTGTACAACTTGTGCCACCAGGCCCCATGCTTGTTAGTACAGGGGCAAATCAACAAGGTGAGAATTAATTTGTGCATTCTGTTTGATACACCTTGAAAGGCCATAAAATTGAAAAAAAAAATTGAAAAGCAAAAAGAGAGCCAAAACCATTTATATTAATTTGAGTTGAATGATAAGTATGAACTCTGGCATATGCATAATATAATTTTAAAGTTTCAGGTTAAAATGGGGGGGTGGGGTTGTCATGTTTACATGCATCTATTGCATCTGCTTGTCCTATCACAAAAGTAACAGTCAGTAACAAGGCTTAGCTATTATAACAATAGAAACCATGTGCTCAGTGTTAAGTGGATAGGTGCAATGGTCATGCCATCATGTTGTTACAGGTTCACTGTGTAGTAGGCAATCAGATCTTGCATTTATGCTATTAAATCTGCTGAGCAACATCATGTGCTAATTCCTCCCAAGTGCTGGACTTGCAGCTAATGCAGTATTAAGCAATGAAGTGCAAACTATACCTTGAAAAATTCATTCAGAAGTTTGTCCAAAGATAGCACAACACTACAATTTGGTTCATAATCGTCAGGAAATTACAAATTTGAAGAAATTTTAATTTTATGGCCAGTCAGGGGACACTAGTATAGTCTGATAACCAGAATTCATGGTGTTGTCTTACTTTCCAAACAATTCTCACAGTACACTAGGTGTTAATTTAGATGCAATAGCAACTAATATCTTTTTTCTCTCTACTACAACTAAAATCTAGTACCCTTGACATCCTTTGTCTACCCCATCTCATGAAAACCTTCAAAAAATCTAATGCTCACAGTTTTGTGGGGAAATTGAAACAAAGGGTTTATAATTTGTGGCCATGACGTTCAGTGCAGTGGATGGAATGTCTAAACATCAATGAACATGGTTGATTATTTTGCGTAACATTCCTGGTTGGATTAAGAAAAAATTGTGGATTATAAACAGTTGTGTCTTATTGAGCTAGGGTTCAGGTACAAAAAAGAATAGAACAAAGTATTAAATATCAACTCCAATTTCTTTCAAGATTTTGTTTACCCAAAGAATTCTACATAAACTCAAAAACTTGTTTCATATGGATTTTATGTAATATGCCCTCATGCCTTAAGAATAAGTGCATAATCTGCTTTTATGGTCGAAATTTGAATCAGATTGTCTGTTCCAAATGTATGTTTCAATCCTAGCATTCCTCCTTGGAAGATGCTTGTTAAAATCGGTCTAGAACATCATGATTATCTCAGTACCTACTATGATACTTGTCTTTTGTATAATTACAGCATAAGTGGGGGGGGGGGTAAGTGGGTTTAAATCATATTAGAAACAGCTTGCATATGTACCATAAATAAGAAAAGTATCCTGCCTGTGAAAAGTGGATGTACATCATTGATTCTGCTAGTGTTGCGCAACTACAGGTACTTTCTACTGGCAGGGATGGAAAAAGTCTGTACAAGCCCAAACTTGACCAGTACAGATGCTAATAAACCAATATCAATATAGCATGGTTGTCATTTGCATAAAGGAGAGAAAATTATTGTAAACAATACTTAAGAGAAAGAAAATAATATTAATGCATTTCTGACCTTTACAGGAGCTGTGTTCATACAAGACACAAATCAGCACCACAACAGTAGTGTAATCCCTAGTCTGAGTTTCCTCTGACCATTCCCATCAAATTTTCGACATATTTACAGTTAGTGTGAGGTCAGGGCCAATTGCCTATTGAAAAGTTTGAATTTTTGGAATAGTGGCAGCATAGGGCATTGTTGTCACTAATCAGACGAGCTGAAAACTACAGTGTTGATGTAATTTTACATGGTATTCACCATGGCATCTGAGGTCCAATAGTCGCGTGATGTCAATGATACACCACTTTCCAATTTTGTTGGACAAAACATTTGTGAGTATTAAGGAAAAGTGACATAATGTTTGTAAAAAGAACTAAAGCATACTTAATTTTCAACATGTATTCCGAGAACAATGACCAGAAACCTGTCAGTCATGCAGCAACTTGGAGAAGACCTAATTTATCAAGCAGAGAGCATGACAGTGCGGTAGTTGCATGATTACAACATAAAACTTTGCTGACAAGTGCTCTATGCTTCATGAATCGGACTTCCTCCAGGCAGCGGCAAATTCCAACTTTTCGATAGCCAGTTGGCTCTGACCCCACACTTCAACACACATGCCAAAATATCTGAAATGTGGTGGGAAGGGTCAGAGGAAACTCAGTTACATAAACCAATTTCAACATTGTCACTCATCAACAACTTAATCCACACACAATTAACAACTTTGGTTTGAGGTTCATTTTAAATAGTTAAGGTGTTTACGTGCACCACAGCATGGTTTATAAGATCACAACACTTGGGCCATCTATAAATCAAATGATGGCAAAATCCAAACCAAGCTGGTCCCTCAGCAAACAGATGTGGTGATTTATTAGTTTTGGACAAAAGAAAAAAGCTTGGATTAATTTCTTTGAAGCAGAAGAAGGGGTGCTTTAATTTTTATTGCTTCGAGCACCATCAGTTAGTGCACACAACAGCATTGGGAGTTGCTTTATCTCGTTGATAGCTTCAGGCATTGTTTTGACAGCAACTGCACATAAAACTGACTTTCACTTGTTAAGATGCAGCAAGAATCCAATACTGTTTCAGTAATTTGATAACTAGAGGAACTAGCTTCAACTACAAGTTGTCTATTTTAATGGACCAGAGAGGTAGAATTAAACTCTCTATATACTATTTGTGCCACATCAGTCCATCAAAGAGATAAGCTGACTCGTTCTTTGGTGCTGTTGTTGCCAATCACTGATCAAAATCTGCTCTACGGGGATATGGGACTACAATTGCATGGAAAGAATAGATTGGCTTCTGACATGAGGTTTAGACAGTAAACTTTCAGTCAATGTTCTTTAGTTTGTCACTACTTGAATCCCTACAGTCTCATTTGTTTCTGTTGTAGGGCAAATTTTACAGGTAAAATCCTGCATGTACAGGAGTAACAGAATCTCTTGTGCATGTTTTTTTAAGATGGACTATATTGAGAGAGAATAAACCACAGCAGCTATCTTGAAAATCTTGTTATTGCTACTTCTACATGGATGGTCATAACTACATGGGATTTTCACTAAAAACCTTCTTGTGATTCAAGTTGGTCAATAATGAAAATGGTGCTGAACTGATATACAATATGGCTGCCAGCTTGAAAATCTTGTTGTTGCTACTCCATCTGAAAGGATGGTTGTATGAACATTGGGTTTTCTCTAAAAGACTTATGATGTCAAGCTCATCATAAAAAATTGGTGGCGGTCTGACGTGCAATCTGGCAGCCATTTTAAAAATCTTGTTATCATGTCTCCACTTGAAGATGCATTGACATGGAATTTTTGCCAAAAGATTTCATGTGATGTTCAATTGGTCTTGAATGAAAATGGTGTGAATCTGAAGTCCAACATAGCCACCATAGCAGCCACCTTGAAAACCATCTTATTGCTTCTTCTGAATGGAAAGTTCTGTCTTCAAAATCTTACATCTTCACTCCTGTTCAAATGGATGGGTAAGAAATAAGCTTTCCATTGATAGACTTCTTTTGATATCTTGTTGGTCCTAAATGAAACTTGTGCCAGTCATACGTTCAATATGGCTGCCACAATGAATGTCATAAAATCTTGATACCGCTACTCACCCTGAACGGAAAAAAATTATCATGTGGGTTTTTCACCAAAAACTTCCAATGAAGACTACCATTGATGTGTACTTTGTGCTAAAATGGTGTCAAACCGACATCAGATGCGTGTTCCACAACAGCTAATTTTAAAGTCTGAAAATGCTGAAAAATATTACATATGGATTCTACACTCAATAGTCGAAAGGAAGATGTAGTCTCATCTTGAATTCCTGAAGAATGAAATTTAAGACTTGGATCAAGTTTTGAATTTCATGACTTCCAGGCACTAGCCACTGTTTTCAGCCATGAAACGAGTGGTATGTCAAAGTTTTTTACATTTTATTTACATTTCAGCAAATACGGGCCAGTTTTGAGGGGGGTATTTTTTTTTTATAAGAAAAATGGGATCAGCACATTCCCAAGTGTTACAAGTGGTTTTCAAATAATTTGGGATACTATAATTAGGAACTGGTGTATATAGGAACATGATCAGTTTCTTTCAGACCTTTACCTGTTTTTCAAGGGGCCCCAAGTGGCTAAGTGGTCTAAACCGCTCACCATTACGGATCATTGCCATCTCACCTGTGACTGTGGGTTCGAGTCTCGGGCTCAGCCAATGTGGGTATGTGAGAAAGCTTGCCAGTAGCTTCTTACGGGTCGATGGTTCTTTCAGGGGTTTTCCCAGGTTCTTCCTCCACCATTTATACTGGCCTCCATGTATAGCCTATCTTGTGCTGAAAAAATGGCGTTAAACCCTACCACAACAACCTTTTTTTCAAGGTCAGTTGAATTGTGAGTGCATTCATCAGCTGTTATCTCTCCTTCATTGCATGACATGCTAATGCTGACTACAAAAAGCAACAAGTGCATCAATTGATGCATATTTGTATCTCATGGTCCTGCTTAAATGTTGCTCCTTAACATAATGGCTGTCTTGAAAATTTTATGAAGACTACTTTATATCTTTGAGGATAGCAATAAGACTTCTTGCTGTGTAAGCAAATCAAAGTTTCATGGGCTTGAAGGTTCATTGCCTTTGGGTTAAAAATCATGAACTTGAATGCTACTCCTCCTACGTGGATGGTCATATAGGTTTTGTGATGTCCAAATAGTTAAAATCTGAATCCCAGTATGGTAACCACTGAGCAATCATCTTGAAAATCTTGGTATGGATACTGCTTCTGAAAGGATGGTCGTATGAACATGAGGTTTTAAAGACTTTTCATGATGTTTTATTGGTTCCAAAAGAAAATGGTGCTAATCTGACGTTCAGAAGGGTCTGCACAGCAACCATCTTGAAATTATGATTACTCCTCCTAACAAAAAGTCCTCGACATGATATTTTCACCAGTGACTTTTGATGTCTCGTTAGTTTTAACTGAAAATCATCTTGATGTTACGTCAAATATGTCTTCTACAGTGGCCAGTTTGAAAATCTTGTCACTACTTATCAAGAATGACTGGTCAAATCAGCATAGGGTTTTTTCACAAAAGACATCTTGTAATGTTGTTAAATTAAAATGATGCTGATCCAACAATTGAAATGATGCTGAACCAACATCCAGCATGTGGCCATCCTGAAATCTTGTTTTCACTACTCTTAAAGTAATTTTGACATGGGGATTTTGATTAGATCTGATGTTTGTCCCAAATGAAAATCACTAACTCTTATTATGGGCACAATGATGACTAGTTGGTCCTAAATGAAAATGGTGCCAGTCATACATCCAGTATGGCTGCTGTTACATTTACAGAGATATTGATAGGGCGTGCAATTGTGTGAATCACACGCAATGTATATTAATTTGCGCATATGGAGAGCAGTGATGTGCAAGATCTCCCACAAATTAGTTTCGAGTTGTGCATAGGGAAACGTTCTCCATGCAGTATGCAGTTTTTATTCAACCATTCACTCATAAGTGCTTGTTATGACATGAGTCATGCTGGTAGAGATATTGTAGTGTCTGTCATTACATGTCTTTCAGGTAGGCAATTGTTTGCACATCTGGGTTCTTCAACTTGACATGAATGGTTGTTAATCTAAATTTGATTGGCACTTTGTGCCCTGGAACAAGCATTCTGCTGTAGTTTCAAACTTGCATCAAGTAAGTTTTACAAATACTTGTTTAAAATACAGACTCTGTAGAAAACCCAAAATGTTCTGAAATATATCAGATGTTTGGAGCTGGGAAAGTGTTTATGGAGATGCCAGTGGGTGGATTTAAACCTGAAAATGGTGTTAAAACATGCATTTGATGTACATGCTAGGTGGACACAAAATAAACGGCATTCTGGTCACACACATGAATCAGTATTTTGAAATTAAATGTAGAAAAGGCAACTTTTCATTACTTTTCTCAAACAATTCAGCCCTGTGGGATATTATGCTATAAACTCTATATCCCTAGTAGGTTTAAGATAAATGGAATAAATAAGAATCGGAAAATGATATTAAAGATAGTTATTTGATCAAAATGCTTCTGTCTGAACAAGCAGACTGGCATTGATGGACTTGAAACCCAAATACAGTGTTATGGAACAGATAACAGATCACGTGCAATAGTCACTAAAGCACCAATTCATGAAAGTGATATTTAGCTAGAGATTATGTAGTGAAAAATCTTATTCTGAAAGATCATACATAGGAGCAGTGTAAAATTGTACACAACAACCATAAAGAACAATTTCACAACTTGTTCCAGCTGACTAAGGTAGGTTTGTATATACCCCTTAAGACAGCAGCATGTGAACGGGGTTCTCGGTATAGAACAATATTGATAAATGGGTAAGGAACAGATTATACCTCAGAAACAGGCAACAAATTAATGCTTGTACAACTAGAGGGGAAATCTTTTGATTTCAGTAGAGCTCTGATGGAGTGGTGTGGAAATTATATTGAAGTGTCAATTTTGGATGTTTTCTCCTCCCCCTCCTTTTTTATTCTACCCACCCACCTACTTCCCTTATTTTTGTGACAATGGAGAGTAAAATCCTTGTAGCGTATCTGCATTTATTGGACATCATTTATCGGTTTGATTGTCTCGTGGCAGGAGAGAAGATCACCATCACCTTGTGAAATTAAAAGAGCCAAGTATTACATCAAGTTGAGCAGACCTGCCAACCCTTAAGATTTTGTCATAAGTCTTTCAAAAATTACCCTTAAAATATGGACTTATGGCATAAAAGCAAAAACTATGGAAAAATGATCCTTGCTGAAAAAGCCAGAAAATTTTTTCATCTGTGTTTGATTTGGATCCGGGTTTCATCTTAGAATTAGTGAAATTAGTCAGGGAACCAGACTAACTTTACAACAGCACCTCAGATGCTTTAAACTGCACCTATTTCTTCATGCAAAGCATCCGCATGATCAAACTTTTGACGTCCAGCAAGAGATGCATGTTTAAGATGAAAGGTAAAATAACACGGGTAACGTGGGTAATGAAGTAGGCAACCAGGTACCAGTAAAAGAACAAAACAAAAAAACAAACAAAAAACAAAACATTTCCAAATTGAGATCAAAGGCATCAGGAATGAGCAAGACGCAGGATAATGATTACAGTTCAAGGCTCGTATCGTGAGACTGTTGGCTGCTGTACATATATTCATCGTTAGACCTCTAATTTAACAGTTCCAAGAAAACGGCAAAGTTTCTTGAATGTGAAACCACATGTCACAGATTGATTCTATTTTGAAAAATGTGTATGTAGTAGGCCAGTCTAAATTGATAAAAATGGTGCCAGGTATTAAGAGAAATGGGCTTTATCGATGTTCCTCATGGATAGTATATGGCTGAAAAATGTTACATGAGAGGGATCTTGTTAAAGTTAGGGTTACGTTGCATATGGAAAAGGTGAAATCAATAGCACTTTACAAACTCTGAAAGAAGAATTCAGCAGTGATACAACATTCATCATTTGTGGACTTGATCCATAAACTTCCTTCCCAACAGTCTCCAACCACTCCTCTTGAGAATGACGGCGACTGAATTAAATTTTGATTGTTTTCCCTTTTTAAACTGCTTATTAGTGGTAGCCATGGTCCTTATAGAATTTCTTCACTGGCTTTGCTGGGATCAATATTGCCAATCCCTTAAATCTGGAGAGGCCTTTGTAGGAATGAAAACTCGAAATAACATTCCTGCATCCAGAGGGTGAGTACATTTTTAGCCCTAGAAAGGCCTTGACAAGACAGTTTTGGTCAGGAATTCCATCAGGCTAAAGGACTCGCAGTCTACATTGACCCTCCAGAAGCTTATCATCACATTCCCCATTTTTCCAGCTGACAGGAATTTTCTGTAATTTTGTCTGGAACAGGAGATCATTAAAGTCTGGGCTCTTCATTTCATCCTATCTTCCACACAAAGACCCTTCACCAAGGTGTTGGGTGTAATTGATAGTGGCTCATTTAAGGTCGATAGGGATATTCAGTATTTACGATTATATTCAGTTGATGGACTGGATCCTCAGATGTGGCCTTCTGTGGGATCTATCATTTGGGAGATAGTGTTTCAGTTGGGCCCAATCCACAGTCCATAGAAATCAGATCTTGTCTCTTGTCTGATTTTCATTGACATGGGGACAGATTTTCTCAACTGTCAAAGAACAATCCATGTTCCTCCGGCCAGATTCTCAAATACTTGCTCTCTTGGCGTGACAGAACAAGAATGACATCAGCTTGTCTCTCCCTCTTTCCTGAGGGCTCAAAATGTGGAAATGTTATCTTAAATTTCCTAGGAAGGTTTCATATGTCACCCATGCAGCTCTTATTTCTGTTGAAGTGGAAACTTCAAAGGATCCTCTGTCTATTGGAATCCCCTTAGGATTCCAGTTTCATCACAATCTAAGCTGGTGGAAAAATCTGAACAGGTTTCTGCTTAGAGCTTTGATTGATGCTCAGAAACCTCGTACCTTTACAATGACCACTGAGATTCAGATTGGGGGCTCACCTAGAACTCAGTGGAATGATCCTACAGGGCTAATAGTTTCCAAACGAAGCTTACTCCACATCAATAATCTAGAAATATCGGCTGGATTTTTTTTTTTAGCACATCAAATATGCAGCTGCACAATGCCTTGTTCCATCATGGTTAATGTAAACAACATGTTGATCATGGCATACCTTGGACACCAAGGGTGCACTTGTGCCTTTTTTCAGCTTGAATGTTTGGAACCTCCTCTGTTGGACAGTTTTCAGGGAGATTACTCTTGGAATTTGCAACATTTCAGCCAAGGAAAATGGTTTGGTGGACAGTTGGCCCAGTCAGAATGGTCTCTATACCAGTTGTTTCCATTGTGGGAAAGGCCAGTGGTAAAGTTGTTCGCATCAAAGCTGAACAACAAGCTTGTCTATCTCTCTCCAGTTTCAAATCAGAGGTCATGGCTGTGGACGCTTTCATTCAGAGGTTGGATCTATTGAATGCTTAAGCCTTCCATAATAATCCTTTGGTTTTTTTTAGCTAGATGGGACTTGCAAGTCATGTCTGATCCAGTGGCTTCCCTAGATCAAAGTTATGCAATCTCAGTGATGATCCCAAGATATAACGGCTGAGGAGGGATCATCTCGTGTAAAACGGGATCCCTTGAGCACAATATTCAGATCCTCCACCAGCATTTTAATTATTTTATACAACTGATGTTTGAAAAAATATTACACGAATTACAGAATGTTTGTTTCATTCAGGCAAATATGACTGTGATGGAATGGTTTAAAGTTATTATTCTGATGAATCAGCATGATGCGTTATTTCCTTAATATCATAGAATTCATAAATGGACCCCTGATAAACCTTTTCAGGTTGCTCTTTTTGCAGGGCTTGAAATTGACACTAACAATTGGCATTTTATTAGTTGCAGTTTTACTGAATTGCAGGATGTTCCTAGGGAAGAATATTGCAAACACCACAATTTGCCAGTAGTAAGAAAAAGAGTTAATTTTGAGGCCATTATGTTGTTATTGAAACTGCTCTGTGTGTTTGTGTATGCATTTAGTTTAATGGTCATAACTTTGAAACAAATGAGATACCAATAACTTATATGTATACAATTTCTTCTCATGAAAAGGTCTTGCAGTTAACATTGGCTTTTGGTCTCTTATTGAAGCCATAGGGTCTTGCCCAATTTTTAGGGTCATGCTTTGAAACTATCCATAACTGCACCCTAACAGTATTTATGCACTTAATTGGCATGACAATGAGGATTTACTTTGAAGTATCCCAGAAAGGCAGTAGGTTGAGGCCAAAAAGGTGATCTCATGTTCTTTGGCACCATAATTCTTCTGCAATACTTCATTTTACAGGAATACAGTGTGGAAGAGTTCTTGGAGTTGATTATGTTGTTACTTTATAGTTTGTTGATTGTAAAACATATTCTTTCTTTATATGTAGGTGCAAGTTTCCCTATTTTCTCTGCTTTAACTAACAGGGCATGCAGTGCATTCTATACTAAACAGGCATGGCCTGTCTCATTAATAATGAACCTCAATCCCGTTTTGTAAATGTGGCTTGATACGATGCAACATGGAAATGCATTTAATAAGGTTGTTCACCATCTAAATGTGGTCAAAACATCAATTCAAAACTGTTTGTTTGTTCTTACATACCTTTGTGGTAAGAGTGGGTATTCGTTCTTTTCACACCACTTTACAGAAGAAAGAAAAGTTGGGGCAGTGTTGTGTGTGTGTATATATCTATATATATATATATATATATATATATATATACACACACACACACACACACACACACACAGAGACACATTACATGGTACAAGGAAGCCGTATATTTTATGTCTAAAAACTTTCGCTGTTGGTTCACTCGTAATATGGTTGCATTGAGCTTAGAAAAGGGACAAATGAAATAAAGCTGAAGTATTGATATACATTGCCTATTTTATTGATATACATCTGAATTTTAATTTATAAGACAATCTGATTCTGTGTTCATATGAAACATGCCATGCCACTTGGGTTGAAATTAACACACTAACACTGGATTTACTGATCACCCTACAGGTGGCACCAGTCTTGGCAGCAATCCTCTGAGACTTTTGACGACACAGCCACAACAGATGCCTACAACGCCCCCTATTGGTTACTCCAGTAGCAGCTCTTCCACCCCGCAAAACTCACTTGGTAAGGTGCTCCACAGGTCATGTAGGAGGTCTTGTTTTTGGGGGCTTTTTTCTAAATCAAAGACAATATCAGAGAAATTAATAGCGATTGATGTATGAATTTCTGTATTGATAAATGTACCTTTTTTAGCTCAACTGGTCATGGACCAGAAGAGTTATATGATAGCCTTTTGTTCAGCACCCTATATCACGAGATAGTTTTTGCTAATCCCCCTATGCTACTGGGGCATTGCCATGAGACTGTATGCACTTTCATGTGAAGTTCTAGTTGGTCCTAAAGTAATTGGTGCCCCATAGACATCCAGTATGGTCAATGGAGGTCATCTTGAAGCTTTTTATCACCACTTCTGATGAACATGTGGTTTTAATTGGACTGTTATTAAAATGATACTGATCAGGCATACAGTATGGCCATGATGGTGATTATCTTGAAAATCTTGTCACCGCTTCTGGATGGATGGATTTATCAACATGTGGGATTTAACTAAAAGACTTTTTTAGTTGATGTCTGATGATCCTGAAGTAAAATAGTGGCTTGTTATATGGCTGCTATCTTTAAACTCTTGTTATTGTTACTATTCTGAGAAAACATGGTATCTAACTGGACTGAAATAAAAATAGTACTGAGCTGACAGCCAATAATGATGCCACATCTTGTAAATCTTGTCATTGCTCTACCAGAATGGATTGTCATGTTCATATGGGGTTTTCACTGAATGACTTATTGTGATGTTTAGTTGGTCCTAAATAAAAACATGACTGTTAAATTTTCTTGTGATGAAGGGCATTCTAGCTAAATGACTTTGTACAACATTTAGTTTAAATGTTCCTAAGGAAAATGGTACTCGTAAGACTTCCTAGTTGGCCATCGTGAATATTTTGTTACTGCTGCTTCGCCTGGTTGGTTGTATCAAAATATCATTTTCACTGAAAGATGTGATGCATATTTGGTCCTAAGTGAAAATAGTGCTAATCAGACCTCCAGTTTCATGGCTATTGTAACAAGTTTCAAAATCTTATGGCTACTTATCTGAATTGATAATTGTAGGAAAATGTGGTTTTCATGTAAAGACTACAAATGGTGTGGTTGTTCCTGAATGAATCTTGTTATTGCTACTTCTGGATAATGTTTGTATCTTTTCATGAGTTTTTCGTTGGAAGACTTCTTGGGCTGTCTAACTGATTCTAAATGAAACTGGTGTTAATAGATTTGAATATAGCCACCATGGGAGCCATCTTGAACATCTTGTTCAAAAGAAGGTTATATAGACATTTGGTTATCATTTAAAGACTAATTAAAACTTCTTTTTGGTCCTAAATAAAAATTGTACTGATTAATATTGTCCATCTTTGAAAATCCTGTTGCTAATCCTCTTGAAAGGATTTCTGTGAAAGACTTCTCACTATGCATAGCTGGCCTTAAAGGAATATAATGTTCGTGTAACCTACCAAAGTTCAAAACCTTGTAACTGAATTCTCATGAATGGATGAGCATAAGAACATTTAAAACAGTAACAAACAAGCAAAAACTAAATTCTTTCTGACAGTATGTTATTGTTCCTGTATTAAAATGATGCCAATCTAAACTCCAAAATGCCAGCCTTGACAGCCATCCTGAAACTTCTTTATAAGACTACATCACCTGAACAGATGGTCACATTAACATAGGTTCACTAAAACGCTGTAGCAATATGTTGTTGATCCTGATTGAAACTGTTGTTATCTGACCTCCAGTGGGCAGTATAGTTACCCAGGGGACCACCAAATTTTGTTTTCAGTGTACTTAACTACAAGGTTCTTAAACCTGCCAGACTATTGCACACATATTAGTTTTTGTGGTTTTTTAAATTTTTTAATAGCTGTAGGTGTACAATGTAGTCCTACAGTGAAAAACATCAACCCTAATATTAATGATGGGAACAGGTCAAAGTCTTGCTGATTGAATATGCAGTGCTGAACATGTCAAGAGGCCAAACTTTCAAGAATTTCCCACAGTTGGCAGCCCATAGTGACACTTTTGCACAGAATAAAATCTAATTGCAGTAGTCAAACTATACTTACTGTAATGCCATTATCCTTACTGAAGTATATCCAACAACAATCAAGTGCTAGAGTTTTTCAAGACTCCATTGTGTGTCATTTCTTCTGGTTTAAAAAATGATGGTATCCGAGGGATGCCAAAGTCATTTAACATGCAGTTACTTTGCTTTTAAAATAAAATGAATATGGCTAATAACATTTGACCTGATGTTCTTGGATTTGATTTTGTACTTCATTAAAAATCAGAAAGCAATGCTCTTACCATTTTTAAGATTTTTCTTGACAGTTTAATTTTTAATTTTGAAAAGAAAAATATTCATAATTATGATAAATCTGAAACGGACCAAGATGTACTCTCATCACATGCCTTTTTATCCAGGTTTAACATGATATTTTGATTTGATATGTAATTTATTCTTTATTTCTTTCATTTATTTTGTAAAAACTAAGTATCAGATTTCTGTTTCACGTATGTGTACTTTTAGCCATTGGCAGAAACGGTGTCACTTGACAAGTTGAAATTGTAGATATTGAGTGTTGATTGTTTAAAAAAGTCTTTAAAAAAAAACAACAATTACATGAACTCTATTTTTAATGGCATGTTACTGGAAAAATGTTTATCCATTTAAATAAATGTGGGCTACCATACTTTCCCTTTTGCTTGCCCATTGGACAGCTACACATGTTAGTGTTTTTCCACCCATGGTTACCACTGCAAAAATCATGCTATGATTACTTCACATGAATAGTTTCATTGACATGTGGTTTTAATTGAAGCTTTTGCAATATTTAATTGTCTCAGAATGAGAAGTGTGCAGCTCCGACTGGCAGCAACTCCTTACTGTTGTGAAGGAGTTTGTCTTTGGGGTCGAGTCCCAAGTCCTTGCTTGCATTTTTTTTCTTTGAGTTTATGGACACAGTGGCATATACATATGGAAGCTAATTTTGATCTGACTTTGTATTTAGTTCCAGTGAACACTCAGAGTGTGATGTTTAACTTAATTTTATATATTAACATTAGCAATCTAGTTTCCCCCCAAAAATTAAAACCTAGATACATGGAACTGCCATCAATTCCAAAGTATTGCAAAACTTTATTGACCCCTCATTTCAGTGGTATTTCAAAATTAAATGTAGAAAAGGCAGAAAAAGAAGCCAAATTAAAATAGATATTAAAAAATAGAAAACACTTTTCATTAAAAAAATTTTCTCATCATAATTTAGCCCTGTGGGATCATGTGCTTCGAAACTATATAGCCTAACATAAAGGTTACAATAAATCTAATAAATAACAATCTAAAAATGAAATTAAGATGTAAGATATATATTTGATCAAAATACCTCGGTTTGAACAAGTATACTATGGCATTAATGAACTAAAAATCTTAATACAGCATTATGGAAATGTAAATCTGGCATAGTAGTCAGAATACTAAGTTAAGAAAGTTAGACTTCGGAAGAGCTTATTTTTTGGAGCTGTGAAAGCGGGTTCTCAGTACAGGAAAATATTCATACACAGTTAAGAAACTGATTAAGCTGAGAAGCAATGAACAGCTTAATGCTTACACAACTAGAGGCAACCTCTTTTAAAGATTTTGATTTCAATAGGGGGCTAACAAAGTGGATCAGGAAGAGAGATGGATCCTGAAAGTGTTACGTAAATATTGAACTATGGCTGTACCCTCCTCTCCTTCATTTTTGTTTACTCCCAACTTACGTTTGTGATGAGGATATAAATCTCCCTTTACGATAAAATCCTGGAAGCATCCAGGCCAGGTCTAGAGAAGCTCAATTTAGTAGAAGTGGGAGACGTTCATTTTAGTAGAAGTGAAGTGCTAGTTTTAAAATTGTAAACTTAAAAGTAGAATGTTGTTAATTCTATAACAAGCATCCTAGTTCCAACATTTTTCTTAGTAATTAGTAAGTGATGGTTTATATGGGTTGATAACTTCAATTTCAGGCTACACTCCAACTAGCTCCATGGGCTACACCCAGGTTACTCCCAGCCTTTTCACACCCATCAGCACCAGCCTTGGACTCAATCAGCAGAGTGGCTACAATAATAGCAATCTTGGAAGTTTGGGATCCTCTGCTGGCACATTTGGATCTGGAGAACATTTTGGTAAGGGCTGTTCCAGTGAAACATATACCACCCCCACCCCACCCCCATGGGGGGAAGGCACTTTCAAATTCAACCAACCCACAACAGAAGCAACTTAAAAAAATTAAGATCCACCGTCAGATATGTTTTAATAAAAAAACACTGCCCCCCTACAGAAGCATATTTTTTTTACATAATTTCTGGCTATGGGTTAGTGGGTGGTAAAAGCGATTTTAATATTGGGTTGGGGACAGAAGCGATTTAAATGACAGCTGGCTGGAGGTAATCTGCTGAATTCTGATAGATCATATAATCTTCTGCATATTTTTATTTGTATTCGTTCATTCAATCTTTTGTCCTTTTGTTTGTCAGCCATGTGTGTCTATGATACTGTGAAATCACCAATTTTCTTGGTGGCTTATTATTTGTAGATGTGATTGATCAGTCCCTTAATACCTACTAATTTAATGTCCATGAATATAGATTTTATATTAGGGATTTCTATTTAATACAGAAATCATGAATTTGTATCCTTACTAAACAGTGTGTTTACTAAAGTGATCACTTTTTTGCTATTTTTCTTTGTTCTCAGGCATGCTGCTTTTGATTAGAATAATAGTTAAATCTTGTATTGCTTTAAATGTGTGGTCAGATGCTATGATTCCTTGTTATTATTTTTTTCTTTCAATGTTTTGGTAAACTTATAATACATGATTTGTCAGAAAAAAATCATTAATGCCTGTGAAAGCAATGTTCCATTATTTCTGCCTACTTTTACACTGTTTCATTTCTTGTAAGAACACATATTTCAGTTACCAATGTCTTATTTTTCTGCCTTGTTGCAAGACTAATATAAAGTTTAAAAAAAAAGAAATATAGCAAGTCAAACATTTTTATATTATATCATAAATTAGATTTTAAAAAATGGATGAAAGTCAAGGAATCATTTTTTCCAAGAGTACTCGTAAAATCAATGTCATTGCAGTTAACTGTATTGTCAACTGCATCATCATCATCATCATCACTGATGGCCTGGCAGTAACATTCTGCACTTTTAATACAGTTGTCACAAGTTCTGTCTCCCACATCTAGTCTTTCATACAAGACTTATACCTATGGTCTGAGGGGTTTTCATGGCAGAGTATAAGTTGCTTGTCTTGTGATACAGATCTGAGGGGCTTCCATGGCAGAGTGGTACAAGATGCTTGTCATGTGATTACTTGCCTCTAATGTGTAAATGAGAATGTTGCCAGTTACTTGTAGAAGGTCAGTGAGTGGTTCTACATAAGTGGTGTTTGGTGTCTCAAAAGTACTTGGATTTTCGTCTGCAGTAAAACTGGCTGCCATATATAGATTCTCTTCATCTGAAGATGGTGTAAAGGCCATAGTGATCTACCGAAACTGGAGATCTCATGTCTAAATGATTTCGGCTGTTGGAGATAAACATCAAATCAACAGAAGCTCCATGTGCCCTAGTGTACTAAGGTGCTTGCTTTTACAGATCACTTGCACATCTCACAGAGTGAGTTTTTGTCACAGATCAACCAATTTGGGTTGGTGGTCTTTTGGGATTCCTCCTCCACCTAATATACTGTTAAAAACCCTCCAAAAAACAAACCAAACCAAACTAAATCAACCAATTAATCAACTGCGGCAACAGCAGCAAAGGTACTAGTCCATCATTTTTGCCACAGCTGTATGAGTTTATAAATTTTGACTCCAGTAATTTTTGTAGACCTTTCAATATTGTCAATTATGCCTTTCTGACTGTTACCTAAACGTAATCATCAGTTGGTACAAATGGATTTTTGTGGTGAGCATATGAGATGGAGAAGTCTTAAGCAATCCTGCATCACATGCTGCCAGAAAGTTTACATTGTAGCTCACTTAAAGTTTCTCGAACAATGTCCATTGTTCCAACCAGAACTGTTACAACTTATTCAAACTATATTCATTGATATCTGGAGATATGCATGTGTAATAAATATTTGTAACAAAGTATGAGAATGCATTGGTGTTTTTCAATGATGCACTTGGACTGAGCAACAACCAGAATCAGCAAACCAAGAAATGAAATTATTCACATTCTCTCAGGCAGAAGTACAGTGTATAATCATAATCTGCCAAAAGATTTTTCAATCTTTAAATTTGCCAGATTTTTTTCCAACCATACTGATTCAGTGGACATAATCACCAGAATGGACAGAAACAGATCAGAACACATATAACCAGAAGGTTAAAATCGATTTGAGTAGCTAAATTCACGTGGTTTAGTTAACTGTACATCTTATATTGTCTTCCCTTTGATGTAATTTTTTACTGAGGCTGAGAAAATAATGTTGCACACATCATAAAAGAAGCACACTTCTACTCATTATTGTTGTTATTATACTTCTCCATTCCAGCCTGTTCTTATGATCTTGTTCCCCACATACTGTTTGTCATGTTTATGATATGTATCTAAATTTGTCACTTTTCCTACTACTATACTAATTGTTGGTGAATATGCATATCAATGTGAAATGCAATGGGGAGACTAAATCCAAGATAGAAAACCTCTACATTTCTGGATGTATTCTGCTTGGATTCCATGTCTCTGCACAAAACTCAACGAGTTCAAGACTTACTGTACTAACTCGGTTCCCTTTGTAAACCTGTTGTACAAACACCATGATATTAAGATTGAATAACTTAAAATTTCAAGTGCTCATGATCAAATTTGTATCAGTATAGACACATCTATGATGGTAGATTTTGTGAAAAGAAAACCATAACAGCTGCACCATTTTCTGGATCTACACAAATATGAAATGTGTGCTTTCAGTACTACACCAAAGAATCAGGTGCTGATTTTAGCAATAAGTCTTCCACATTTAGGTCTGTAAAGGGACGGAAATTATGTTAATAAAACAATGTTCCTGGCTTTTTTTCAGTTACAAGTAGGTCAAGCTCTCAAAAGATTCTTTTTTCTAAAATCTTACATTCATTATCAACCAATCAGGGACAGTCAAACCATATATACTCTATTTTATCTTCACTGATTTATAGTATGGTTCTCGTTCTTTCATACCTGTAGTAATGTGAGCCCTTCAGCAGCTCTCAACGGTTGAAAGCCTTTTTCGACCATGCTGACTGGACACACTGTAAGATAATGTTCAAGTAACAGAAATACCATGGAATAACCAGACCAATACAATGATTTAAAATGGTCAAGTTGTCTCCCCTGCAGGGATGCTGCCAGGATTTCAGGATTTAATCCAAGTTTTGTGTGTGTGTGATCTCCAATGAAGACGTGGTGGCGGGAGGAATAGCCATTGTTAAATATCTCCCTAACACTTAAATATCTGTCACTCTTTCTTACTGTTCCACTCTGTTAAGGCTCTATTGAAATCAAAATACTCAAAGAGATGTCATCTCTAGTTGTATAGCGATTATTACTGTGATTTCATTGGGCATGGTCACGTGGTTGTGGTGGGGTCTTGGTTGGGATGGCAGAAAGACCACAGGCTTACTCCATATTTGACAGCTAATTACGATATTGTCAAAAGAATTAAACTTTTTCTAACAATTCAGTTGGACTCGGATTATATACTTGATTCATAGTCGATGAACAGGTTCTAAAACTGATGTGTTTATTTTGGAGCCATGTTCCTCCATCACATTCAAGGTCTGAATATACCAAAGGTGAAATTAGAACAGTTGCATCCTAAATTACTATCATGGCAACTTTAAATGTGATTTAATGTGAGACCTTAATGCCAGAACTCATAGCTTGAGTGATTTTTGGGTTAAAAAATATCTTTCTTCTCAAACAACTCAGTTTGGTGCAGATTACATTGTTTTTTAATGATACTGAGAATTCTACATGTGTAAAAATTGTACAAGAAATGAACATCAGATCAGGAAATTAATACCACTTGGAAAAAACTGATAGGAATATGCAGAAATAATGATAGTATTATTTAAATGGAATATGTGTTTACATTACGAGTACTGGTTCTATAACTTTGCAAAATACATCTCTTACAACTATTCTGTTGTTTCTAACAACACTGTAATATGGTAATAATTTTTGCACACATCAAGTTGACCCACTTTTTACCTTAGTCATTTGCTAATTGATAGTTTTAGATTTTACAACAAAACTAAGCACATTTTACCATTTGACAGTATTACACAAATATTTAGATTGTAAGAAAATAGAAGTTACAATTTTATTAAAAGTATTGGTACCAGTAAAACTAAAAATAAAAAAAGAATCAGGATGAACAGATTAGTAGTAAACAATCCATATATCAGAATGACATCAAGTATTTTTTCATCAATTTCATCATTAGTTAATGATACTGCTTCAAAATGTTGTGTACTGGATAATAGTAATCCAATTTTGTAATACAAATACCAAATGATGGCTTGGAACCACGTGCCAAAAGGTCTGCAGAGAATATCAACATCCTCAAAATATACATAGGAATGACCAAACACAAACAGGACAAATTTTATCCATCTTGCTTTGAGTTTACACATTTCAGTCAGTTTCTTATGTTTAATGTCATTCAATTTTTGCACATAGAGAGCATGTGCTTCATTTGGTAATACATCTGCGTGATATGAAAGTTAGTCTCGTTAATCATTTGTTGCCATAGTGGTTCTGCCAGCTAGAGATCTACACACACTTAATTATGTTGTATGGAGATTCTCTGATGTTCCCAATGAGCATTAATCTGTTGACTGTTTCTGAATTTGGTATCTCTGTTCCAAAAAAGAAAAGTTTTCACCAACATGAGTTCTGACAAAGATTCTCTTCCTTGAATCAGTGCTTTGCTGCCTCATATGCCAGATTTTTTTTCTGTTCCATAATGCTGTATTAGGGTTTTAAGTCCAACATTCCCATAGTCTGCTTGTTCAGACATGGGTATCTTGAATAAATATGACTGGCATCCTGTCCATCCAACACGTACATCGGACTCGCACTCAACATCAATTTTAGGTTAAAAATCACACACTGGTATTTCCAGTGACATTTTCCCAATGTCCAACAAACTGATATACATGAAATTCATTGTCATCATAGCTATCACCAGCCAGTATTTGCCGACTGAAAACATCATCTGATGACAAACCCTGTTGTGATTCAGCCATTTTGGTTTCCTGTGTGGCCCTTATTTGAAACACGCATTTGTAAAACTTCCATGATGAAAGTAAAGTTAAAACTACCATAAAATGCTTGTTCCAGGGCCCAATGAACCAATCAAATTTAGTTTAACAGCGATTCATGTCGAACCGAAGTGCCCAGCTATTTTAACATTTGCCTTCCTGAATCTGGATATCGCAATCAAACGCTGCGATATTTGTATTAGCAGGGCGAATTCTGTCTCGAAATGCACTTTTAAAGATAAAAGTTGAATAAAAATTGCATACTGTGCAAAGCACGTTTTATATCCGCTACATTGACGTAATTTGCGTAACGCGTATCAGTGTTTTAAAAGTATGCAAATTCATACAAATTAGATGCACACATGTATACTGGCATCATTTTCTGACCCAATGTTTTATTCACGTTAGGCCACTGGGAAGGGGTTAGATGCGATTTTAAATATATATTCGTTGTTTTTTTTTCTGACAACCCCACCAGCAATTTCTCATTTTGTTAACACAACCCACAACAGAAGTGATTTTCCTAATCAGCCTTCCACTGTCAGAATCAAAATAGTTTGAAACACAACCTCCTACAGAAGCTTTTTTTGAAGTGCCGGGGGGGGGGGGGATACGTTTTACTGGAACAGCCCTAAGTTGAATGTAAAGGTATGTCTAAGTTTGTGTGTGCAAAAGTAAGGATTAAAGCCAGTATCAATCTTGGATTGAACCAATAGAGCAGGCTCCAAAGCAATGTTCTCAGTAGTCTTTGGTCCAAACCTTGATGTTGGCCTCTCCTTATTCCCACTCTCTGTATAGACATGCAACTTTGAGCAGGAAACTAGGAAAGGAGCCTAGATTCCAGATTATGGCTCTTTTCCATACATTCAAGAAACCAAAAAAAGAAGAGAGTTGTTTCCCTTTCTCATGTTTCCATTACAGTGTTGTAGAGTTTACAAAATAATGACACAAAAGAATGTTCAAAAAGTGAAATTAAAGATCATGTTCCCACTGTGGTCCTTGTACATTGTAGTTTGACTACATGACTACAGATAAGAACAGTAGATACATTGCAATTAATTCCAACTGCTAATAATAGACCTAGATTGTTTTATTGTAATTACAAATAAGTAAAAATATTAATCGACTCCTATTAGAACAAAGTTTTTTGTTTACTTTTTAGAACTTAATAAAACATTGATCAAGTTCAAAACATTCACATTCCAGTTTTTTATTGACAAGTTAGACATAACAGTTGTAAAATTGAGGTTACTTACCCATAATGATTTGCTCTTCTGTACATTAATAGTGGTTGTTTCAAGATAGCTTTGACATTTTTTTGGACTTTCTTATAGTTTGGTGAAATTTTAGAAATGGGGCAAAATAATTACCTTGATATTTTATGAGATCTACCAACTGTTATGATTTGAGTGCAAGTCTTATGAAAATGACCTTTAAAATCAGACTTAGGAATAAAAGCAAAATTTTCCAGAAATATGACTGTTGTGGTAGAATCAGGAAACTGGTTTGTTTCAGATCATGGTTTCATATCAGATTCTGTAAAGTTTTTGAGGAACCAGACTTGCATTACAGGAGTACCTCATACATTTGAAAATGAAATACTCCTTCATGCAGAACATGTGAATGATCAAGATTTTGCTTTCTTATAGAATCTACTAAAACTCTCACTCTCATCAAACATGCAATACTTGTTCAAGTCAAAAGGGACAATAAACCTCTTATAAAGTTCAGTAGTCATTACAGAATTAAAAAGAAACGTCATTTTTGTGGGTTGAAAAAGCATCAAGGGCAGCAGTTATGTTTATTGGACATAATTGTTGATTTATTTGAGTATGTTTTGTATCAGGAGAGGTGATTGATGTACTGCTAAGAGTTAAAATTTCTGCCATACTAGTTCATTCACATGGAGTAATCGGCCTAAAGACCAGCATGGAACAAACTTTGAACAGTACTGCCTTGACAAAAATCCTTTACCGCTCTGGTGGCCTAAGTGGTTAGAGCGTCCACATTGGATGCAATAGGTTGCAGGTTCAAACCCCAGCCCAGTCATACCAAAGACTTCTAAAAATGGTACTAGCATCAGCCTCACTTGTTGCTCTGCATTAATAGGTTAGTGCTAGAATTGGTTGGCTTGGTGTCAGGCTAATGTGACTGGGTTGGACATGATGCCACAAGTCAGGGGCATGATGCCCCAGTGCTAGACATCACTATAAACTGCCACACTGCAGACATGGTAGCGATGTGACTAAAATGGTTATAACTGCATTAAAAATCCAAAAACGTGCATACAAACACAATCCTTCGCTGTGTAACAAATGTATGTCTTTTTCTCTCCTCTCGGTAGAGAGAGAGAGAGAGATTAGTAGTATCACATATCATTTGCAAAGATTATTAACTTTTCCAGTTTTAGTTGGAAATCCGTTTTTTTATGCAGACCAGTTTTCCTTTTTTGTTAAAATTTCCAGCAAACTTTTACCCTTTTTCAAATTTGAACAACTTTCTTGGATATGATTCAAATCAGAAAGAAAGTAACAAACAAAAAGACAGCATACACTGGAAGTTTACAGAGCACACGGGAATTTTTCATGGCTTCATTTGTTTATTTTTTTTCTGCTTCAACTATAGCTATGATGTTATAGCCTCAACCTGGTCCACAAAATAGGGGTACTAGTATTAGCACTACTTCGACTAATGTCTCTCACAGTCCAGATCTTTTGAAATAGTTTCATGGCTTTGAAATAATGTCATGGCCTTCACAGAATTTAAATTTGTTGAAAGAGGAAATATATGGACATCACTAAGACCAGTAAGTAAAAGATCAGATGGAACCGGTTAGAATAAAAAGACGACCACAAGGAGTTAATATGGAATATATTCGGAAATTGGAGTATGCATGGAAAATTACTTGGAAATTTTTCCGGTTTTTATTTTTGAGGCTGGTTCCATCCCTGATGAATATAGTTTTTTCATTTACTGCAATTCTTTTATAAAGAGAAATGTCTTTTGAGCAAACTTGACAATAAATTGTATATAATATGCTTTTACACACTGTCCTCCTTCTCCCCCTCCAGCAATTTCTGCAAGTATTAGATTATTAGATACTTTCAAGTATTATAGACTGTTTCCATATGAAAATTCAAGAAGTTGGTATCCCATAAATTAAAAAAAAAAACAGTAGTTGCTTGTGGCAATGATTATTAACCTATTCTGTTCCTCTTAGAAGAGCACTTGTTGTGCAGTGAATAAGATCACATTAATGAGCCACAACATAGTAATTGCTGTCCATAAGATCAAGCATTGCTAATTTTGAAAATGAACAATGTCTCCTCAGTTTTCCTAATTGTACATGTTGCAGAATCGAGATGCAGGGTCCATGCTAGGGTTTGATTGAGACTAAATAATTGCTTTCGAGTTGTCATTTCATCTATACAGATCCAAAAAAGTGAAGTTCACTTCCCCTTGGTTTGATTTCAGGACATTTACCACATCCCCTTTTGTTTCAATACCATTCATTAATAATCCAGGTAAAGCTTCACCTGTTCATACATTTTTGTCTTCATAGAAAGGGGGGGGGGGGAATAGAGGAAATATTTTTTGTTCTGTAATCAATTTTGGTGTTAATTTGAGATAATAAATACCAGAAATTACAATGTTTTTTAATGAAATCCTGCTGAATATTCACACATGATCCATGAAAAACAAGTGAAATTTTGAGCATGTGTAGCTGAAGCTGATGCAGAGTATGATGATCCAATGTCCATTTCTAATAAAAATATTCATTATATCCAATATTTCATGATAAAGATGTTTTAAAAGAGGCAGTATGGTATTGAAACAGTTGCAGATTTTATACCAACCTGTTTTCAGTGTTGCTGCTTTGTTATACAACTGATGTAAAGCAATACTGGAAGATTGTTCCTATTTTTCTAAACTGACATGAAAATCTGCAAGAACTGTGGTTCAAGCGACTTTTATGATTTTTTCTGTACACACACTTTGCCCTATTTTCATTAACTTCTTCTATTCTGTTTAGAGAGGGGTAATTTCACCCAAATAATGGAGTTCGGCTCTTGGGCCCTGATGTATTATGATTAAATGCATGGAAAAGCAATGAAGAGCTGAATAGAATGGGCTAAAAGTTCTGGTGAGCGAGATTTATTTTAAAATTCTGTGGCTGCTATGCAGCCTCATTTAATATGGCAAAAACATCCTGTACTTGAAATCTTCAGACTTCTAGGGCAATTTTCAAACCCAAATATTGTGCTCTGGGTGCCTTTCACAGTGAGTGCATTAACTGTATAGCTGATTGTCAGATTACATTAAAAGTAGATACTGGCATGAAATAGACACAAGTGGAGTTTTTTAACAAAAGCAATCTCTTTTTAACTTTATTCCAAGGTATAAAATTTTGAAGTCTATTTGTCTACATTTAAAACAACCTTTGCTTAAAGGACTCTCTTGTAGCAGCATATGCAGTTAAGCAGAGTCTAGTTTACAGGGTTTGTAACTTAAAATGAGTTGCATTCAAATTTCTATGAATTTTAACAGTTTTGCTTGTTTCTAATGATACATCCAGTTGTGTTGTACATGAAATATTTGTATAATTCAGATGTTTTCACAAAGTTTCAAATTAGAAATGGCTTTTGATGATAAAAATGCTCATTCTTTAAACGGTTTATTTTTTTTTCATTCATTCAGCAGAGATGCAGCAGGAATCATGCAAAAATTTTATGAATTTGTGCACTTGGAAAGCAAAGATGCACAAAAACTCCTGTAAATTAAATTTAAGTTGCACCTATAAAAAAAATGTACTCTTAACAGTATGCAAAGTTTATTTAACTGTTCACCTTTAAGTCGCTTGTCTCAACATAAGCCACACCGCTGGTAGAGGCATCACGTTGCTTGTCACGACATCAGTCTCTTTTCAGGTAGGCAACTGTTGATGCACCTAGGTTTTTAGACTTGACATCAGTGGTTGTTAAACTAAATTTAATCGACACGTTGGGCCCTAAAACAAGCATTCTGTCGTAGTTTTAACTATGCATCAAGGAAGTTGTACAAATTTGTGTTAAAAATGTGGGCTACATAGAACACCAAAATGGCAAATTCCCAGCATGGTTCATCTTTAGATCACAATTTGTTCTTCAGATGATGGCTGGTGATTGTGACAGTGATGGTGGTTTTAAAGTTATGCACTATATATCACAGTTTTGGAACTGGGACAGTGTTAACAAAGGTACTAGCGAGTTATTTTGAACCCAAAAATGATGCTAAACAAGAGTCATTGTACATTCTGAATGGACCAAAACCGGTAACATGTAGGTCACCCACTCTGTCGCATTTAAAAATACCAAGCCTTATTAAATGCAGACAATTTAAAAGGAGGGTTCCATTTTCGTTTCTTTCTGACACAGTTTGACCCAGCAGGATCTTGTGATGCACAACCATAGCCCTACAAGGTTCAAAATAAATTCAATAAATAGGAACCTGTAATGAAAGTAAAAAGTAAAAGATATTTATTTGATCAAAAAAATGTTTCTAAAAAGGTTACTTTGAAATTGATGGACTTGAAACCCTAATTGTGGAACAGATTAGAAGTCTGGCATTTTAGTCAGCAAAGCAGTGATTTCAGAAAGTTCAACTTTGACAGCTCATTTTAGTGAAATTTCTTATTTTGGAGCAGAAATATCCAAAACACGATACCCATGAGCTGTATAAAATTGTACGTAACAACCATAAAGAATAATTTCCCAACTTGGTCAACCTAAGCTAGCTTGGAGGGGAGGGGCATCTCAGCACAGAAAAATATTCACACCAAGGAAAGGCACAGATTAAGCTCAGAAACAACCGATTATTCAAGAAGTAACATCTTTAAAGGTTTTGATTTCAATAGAACTAACGGAATGGAGCAGGAAAGAGAGGCAGATATTGAAGTGTTTGGTAAATACTGAACTATGGCTGTTTCATACATGCCAACCATTACACTTTTCTTTTCACCAAATTACATTTTCCACAAGAATGCATATGGATTATGCTTTTTTACTACGTGAAAAAATAAAAAAAAGCAATAAAAAGTTGTTTTTGTCATTTTATTATCTTTTTAATTCCACTCATAAATTTGACAGTAGTATTAAAAAGGTCACTGCTGAGTAAGAATACTTTCCTTATTTGCTATTTATAGCAACTGTATGTGACCCATTTCCAAGAAAACAGATGGTTTTCTTCAAAAGTGAACTTTGCCTAAGAGATCCTTTTTGTTGATAAGCTAATTAGTTAGTGAACCAATCTATATTTTTAAAGAAAATGACCCCAGATGTTAAGTGAAATGCTTTATGATGTGAGTTGTGGATGTTATAGGACAGAAACTTTTAGAGCAGATGGATCTTTTTCAGATTTCAAAACATGTCAGATCAGAAAAAGTGACAAATCAGCACCGCTTTACAAACTTTAAAAGAAGAATATGAGAGTAATGTAATACAACAGTGAGCATCTGACCATGCTCATTGCAGAATTCTAGTTCACGATCATTCAGCGAAAGTTGCACATGTAGTCTAGTTGAAGCGATTGCTGAATATAACTAATTTTCCAGTACATTTTGTGCTTGTATTTTGGTTCTAATCCATATGGATTTTGCCCTTTGTGACAAGAATTTTGAACAGAACCAGGTTAGTCATAAAAAATGTATCTTTTTCATATGTGCTCTAATTCTGGCATGTAATATATAGATTACACTTTTTACACCCAAATTAAGCATTTTTGGCCACATACAATAGCAATATTACATTTATACCTCTCAGGGTGGGGGGGGTTGGCATGTATGCCATTTCCTCCCCCTCCATTTTCTTCTACTGCCCACTTATTTTTGTGACAAGGGGTGAGCCCTCTTTTTGAGGTATAACCCTGACAGCACAAGATATGCTTACAGGGCACATGATTCACATGAATTCGTGCACTTGGAAAGCAGTGATGCATGACAACTCTTGCATGTTTCAGGTTGTGCGTATGAAAATGTACACTGTGCAGTATACAATTTTATTCAGCCATTCACCCTTAAAGTGCTTGTCATGACAAGTCAGTTCGTTAGAAATATTGTAGTGTTTGATGCAATGTGTATTTATTTGTAACAGTTTACACATCTGGTTTTTTCGGCTTGACATGAATGGTTGTTAAACTAAATTTTATAGGCACATCGGGATCTGTATCACATTCTGTCATAGTTTCAACCTTGCACCAAGGAGGTTTCACAAAATGCACGTTTATATTACGGGCTATTTAGAAGAACCAAAATGGCTGATTCCCAGCATGGTTCATTCTTCATCGGCAAGATTTTGATTTCAGTAGGGGTCTTAAAATGGAGAAGGAAACAGTAGAGATGGATTTTGTTAGTTTTCATTTTTTTTTTTTTGTTTATTTCATTACATGTTATTGTAATATAACATTGTATGCTGGACTTGACCTTGTCCAAAATTGAGTTCATTTCTGCTTGATCTGATTGACTTTTTTTTAAAATAGTTTTTTTTTATTTCATTTATGTAAACAACTAATAATAGCTTCATTATTCTCTATGTGTATGAGCTTATTAACCGAATTATTCAGGTAAACAAAGAAGGAGTAAATATGTTGATCAGGGTCAGGGTTTTGGAGATTCCCAAGTGAAATTTTTTAGGCTATTGTGTTGTAAATAAACAAGGCTCATTATATCGTTCAAAATGTTATTTTCCATTAGGTAATGGTTGTTTTTAGAAAATAATTATGACCCTGAGGTCAAGCAGAGAACTATATTATCTTGTGACTGAGGATTTTACCAGTTGTGCTTTAACATCTAGCACTTTTAACTTGTATTATGTTGCCACCAGTTTGGGCTGAATTTTATTTTCTTCAAATTATTGAATTAAAGTGATTGTTTTCTCTGGAAATACAAAAGTGCTCTGATAAAATTCTTGGATGAAGACGTCCATTGGAATTTATACTGAATTCAAACCTGGAATAATATTTATGTAATTCAGCAAGAGACTGTGGACACCTCAGCACTTTGTAGGCTATACCAGACACGTCATTGCCTTCAATTTTGGATCTTCTTCGGGACTTGAACTGAGTTTTATTCAGGACTTTTTATTACTAGGACTTGTGTCTTTAATTCTTGGATTATTTTTGGATTTAATTTGCATTACTGTCAGTTCTTTTTCCTCATTTTTCACTTTGTATTCTAGTGAAATAAATTACTAAATTTTACAAAGCTTGTTGTCTTCACTCTTTTCTGTAACTTATTTTAAGAGCATAGACTTGTAACAATATTAAGTGTTGTGTAATTATTGAACTGTGGTTCTTCCTCCCCTCATTTTTGTTCTACTCCCCCCCCCTGCATTTTTGTGACAAGGAGGGAGTCACCCACCCCCACCCACACACTTTTAGGATAAAATCCTGGGATAATTTCTGTAGCATCTCCAATTCAGAAAGGTTCGTAAGTGGTCCTAATTTCACCCAGAAAAGTCCAGAATTTTTTTTTTATTATCTTAGTAACAGGGTTAGAAGTGGACCTCAAAAATCAAGAAAAACCTAACATTACATTTTGTCCATAGAAACCTAAAGAAAGCCTTAAAAAACCTGAAGGAAACATAAATAATAAAAAACAACACCTGAAAATTTGGGGGCGGGGGAAGAAGAATGGCTCTATTCCGTCCCCACAAAAAATGCATTTTTTTTGCAGTTTTTCGTTGGGCAAGCCTACCAGTCGATGAAGCATGTGAATTTAATTATTTATTACTTTTATCTATAGCTTTATTTTCATTGATTTTTAAACTAACTCAACATACTTTATCAAATTTTCAAATAGTATGTCCCCCAGAGATAACCTTTTAACTGCTTTTTGTCTTGAACCTCAGAAGAAAAATATATAAACCTTGAAAAGAAACCCTGAAAAACCCTCAAATTTTAAAACACAATTTCACTTCTAACCCAGGTAACAGTTGTAGAAGGGTACCACCCCTCTTGCAGCAGGCACTGGTCACCAGGTGATGGACACTGGATATGGTGATTAGTGCTGGTCTGCTTTTTTCTTTATTAATGTGTGGGTAAGTGGTCTAAGGCCAGTGTTTTATACACAAATGGCTTCATTTAAGTTGTTGGACTCGTCAAGGCAAAAAACGGTCAAAATCCAAACCTATGGTTCTTATTCAAGTCGATGATCACTCTTCACTAGTTTTTAAAAATAATTGTTTAAATAAAAAAAATATTAGTTATATAGCATAACTAAAGCCAGTAAAGCATGTTTTCTAAATATTTTTATACAAGAAAACATTACATTAGGAAGTAGTGACTAGAATGTATTTATTTGATAAGCAGACAGTACACTAGGTAGTAGTGACTAGAATGTATTAATCTGACTAGCAGGCAGAAAAGAGCTTGTCCCACACATCATGCCATGTTTTCACTGAGGAAGTCCTCTGAATATAACTCTGACTCAGTGAACTGTTCACAATTTGACAAAAGCTTCCTCAAGGTACTTTCACCATCAATCTTAATAAGCATCCGATTTCTCTGTTTCTCAATCCCAAGCCTATTCCTATAGGTGGTCAAGATCCAGTTCTGGACAAAGAATCGACTTGACTTCTTTTTGAACACATAGCCAGCTGTATGTTTTCGACCACTGCTGCACAAAATGTTTTATCTTGCGACTGACTGACTTACCTCATCTTTGGATGATGATGGCTCCACTGGTTTGATAACATTACTGTTATCATCAGTTGGTGGGTTGGTTTGGTTTGGATCTTTTCTATATTTCTTTGCCTTTGCCACCATTTTCAGTCGAACACTGATGCAAGGCTTACAGTTGAGCGAATGGAAATTGTTTCATTGTGTGACAAGGGTGTGCATAAAGTAATAGTTTCTCCTGAGAATCACTTTAAAACCATGTGTTTATTTTCTGGCTGTTTTTTGGGTGTGGTAATATATGGTTCTAACATCCTGTTGCTACAAATGATCTGACAGTTGCATGTCAAATAAGGTCAGCTCCAGGCTCCACACTTAATTGTAACCCTGTCTTTTGATAACATTAACATAAGAAACAGGTGTGCATGTGTTTTTTCTGTTTGGGAGAGTTTTAACCTAGCCATTAAAGTAGTTAAACCAAACCTTTGCTTTGTGTTAATCAGCAAAACATAACACTGAGATGCATCAGTTTACGTAACGGCGCCGATTTTTGTGCATCAAATTAGAAAAGTGCGTATTTGATGCATAATGTATGGGTAGATAAAATACCGAAGGCACTCAACTTTACAGATCACTTGTACATCGCACCCCATCCATGAGTTTGAGTATTGACTCGACCAATGGGGGCATGTGAGAAAGACTGCAAAAAGCTTCCAATTGGGTAGGTGTTCTTTCCTGGTTCTTCCTCCACCAGAATACTGGTGTCATGGACAGCACATTGTACTGGAAGAAATGGTATTAAATTCCCGATAATGAAGTTAATAAATGTACAATGCTTACAGTGTTTTGAAGAAACTTCATATTTGATCCACAATGGCCATTGTTAAAATCTTGATCTAGCTGCATCTTCTAGATAGCTGAACTTACAAACATTTTTCTTTCACCGACACACTCATGTTTAGTTGGTCCTAAATGGAAATGGTACAAATCTTATATCCAGTATGACCACAATGGTAGCCATCTTACTTCAAAATTGGGTTTCCACCAGAAAACTACTTGTGCTGCCTTGTAGGTCTTGAATACTATCTTCTCATTACTAAATGAAAATGCTGCCAATCTGACATTCACAGCAGCTACTTGGAAGATCTTGTCATTGCTGAAGAATATTGGGGATAGCTTCCACACTTGACAGTTAAAAGGGAAGAAATGGTCTTATCTTGAATTTCTACAAGTTCTTTTTGGCCAATTGAGCAGGGGTCAATTTTAAGGACTTTTAACATTTAATTCATTCAATTTATGTTATTACTATAGGCGTTATTACTATAGGTTCAGTAAGAATCAACAAGCAGTTTATTTACCTTAATACAAAGTGACAATTCAAGAAGTGCAGTATTATGAATTAAATTCCTTATGATCCTAAATGTCCTCTTACAAGTTTTAAAAAAAGAGAATGATCAAATGAATTCCAACAGCCTTGAATGTCCACAATATAGATTAAATAGACATAGCAGTGGCAATGATTAGAATCCATGCTGGTACCAGAAATGAGTTCATGGAATGCAATGAATATTCTTGAAGTTGTATGAGCCACTTCCAGCTTTAATATGAACATTTCAAATAAACTTTATTATGGCTTGCTGTATTTTGACAGTTCTTTGTATTATTTTTCACCCATTTACTGGAAAAATTTTGCCAGTTTTTACAAATCCTTTTGTTTTGGCAACACTGGTCAAAGAGCAGAAGAGCTTGTGAGCTTGTGCATCATCCTTCTGTCCATTAGCATGTTTGTTATGGCTACTTCTAAACTTTATTACATTGCACAGAAAATGTGACCAATCAGATATTCAATATGGCTACCAGAGACCACCTTGAAAAGATTGCTATTTCTACTTCTGAAAGGATGGTCATATCTGCATGGTCTTTTCATCTGTAAAAGACCTGTAATGTCTATATGGTCCTTAATGGAAATGGGGCTGATCTAATGTCCAAGACGGCTGCCACATTGGCCTGCTTGAAAGTCTTAAAGCTACTTGTCCAGAATGGATAGTCCTATTGACATTAGGTTTCAACCAGAAGACTTGTGATGTCTACATAGTCCTAAATGAAAATTGTGCTGATGGTCATTTTGCCCTCCAGAGTGGACATATTGAAAATCTCATTATTTCTAATTCACCAGAAGGAAAAGTAATATTGCCATAGGTTCTCATTAGAGGACTTGTTGTGAAATCCAAGATAAAAATGGTGTGAATCTTGTGTTGATGAGGGGTCATCTTGAAAATAATGTCACTACTCATCATGAATTTGTTTCTATCAACATAGGGTTTACAAAAAAAACAAAATTGCTATTTATTTTGGTCCTAATGGTGTGATGCAGATGTTCAGGATGACTGCCCAAGTGGATATCTTGAAAGTTCTGTTTTCACTATTTCTTCCAAGTGAATGGTCATATCAGCATGGGTCTTTCACTGAAAGACTTGTTATGATGTCTAGTTGGTCATAATGTAAAATGATCTCTAATATGACTGGCACAATGGCCACCTTGAAAATCTTGCCCTCACCATTTCTCCGACATGGCTGGTCAAATAGATGTGCTTTTAGTAAAATGCTTGTGTTGGTACTAATAGAAATGGTGCCAGTCTGATTTTAAACCTGACCACCATGGCATCCATCTTGAAAATTTGCAGTCGTTGTTCATCCAAGACTGAAGATCATATCAACATGGAATGTTGACTAGAAGACTTGTGATGGCTTGTTGGTCCTAAATGAAAATGTTGCCAAGTTGACATCCAAACAGCAGCCAGTTTTAAAATGTTTTAACCTCTGAAGATTATCAAGGATGGTTTAAAGACTTGGGAAGTGAAGGGAAGAAATAGCCTCATCTTGAATTCCTTTGAAATTCAGCCAGTGGAGCATCAGTCCCCCACACAGCAGCCATCTTGAATATCTTAATGGGATTGTGTACTTGTACTTCACTAATCTTTACATGTGGAAAACAAAGTTGAAGATACCTTTCTTTCCCTACATTGTATAAAGTTAAATGTTGGCCAGGTAAGCAATGTCAGGCCCACATGTGCTTCTTAACTTTCTTTTTTGAAACAAAACATCCTTCTATTTTAGCCACTACAACATTTATAGTCCATATAGCAGCAGTGAACCTTGAGTTTATATGGCATATCATGTAAAAGTCTAGATCACAGGTCTGATTATACATTAAGGCAACCAAAAGAAGTACTTGTAAGAATTACTTCCCTTCTGTCTGCTGTATTACACTGTATCAAGGATCACTGCCATCTCACCTCTGTCTGTGTGGGTTCGAGTCTTGGGCTCGGCCATTGTGGGTATGTGAGAAACCTTGCCAGTAGCTTCTCGTGGGCCAGTGGTTCTTTCCGGGGTTTTCCCTGGTTCTTCCTCCATTTATACTGGCCACCATGTATAGCCTATCTTGTGCCAAAAAATGGCGTTAAACCCTATAACAACACCACCACTGTATTAAATAAACATTGAATTAAAGATAGGATAATGTCTTCTTTGTACTTAAGAACAGGTAATGTTTTTAATGTGGGTGGAGGGAGAAGTTGAATCCAAATTTGGTTTTCAGATACATGCCTGTGTGTGTAATATTCTGTAATGTGACTTGACCATTTCAGGCCTAACCAGTGGTCAGAGAAGGGACTCCCTTGACTTCAAACAAAGGCAGATGCCTTCACTGAATCAGTATTACAGTGCTCTGGGGAGTCTGGGATCACCAGCAGGACCCATGGGGCTGGTTCAACCTGGACAGTCAATGACCCCACCATTAACAGGTCTGTATCTTGGCACTTTAAGAGTATGGGAGTTTGGGCAGGGTAAGATGCCCATATGGAATTGATGTTGTGTTACTAAGTGTTTCAGCACGATTTGGAAAAGTACAGTGGTCAGGGCCCAAAATAAGGGTATGTGAAATTCATGTAAAAGAAGGCACTTGATTTTATATCGAAGTGCTGGAGACCACACACATTGAGCTGTTTAAAAAGAAATTGCTAGTTTAAAAAGGAAAGACTTTTAATTTACATTACAAATTTAACTTACGAAACTAACTGTAGAAACTTGCTTGTTTTGGCTTGTGCTTGATACTACAGTTTGACTATTTCTTGGACTGCATCATGAGTTGTTGTACCTGCCAGTATAGTATGTTTGAGGTAGCCAATATCTGCATTTTTGTACCAAAATATTTCGTTTTTCCAGTAATGTTTGAGTAATAAGAGACTTGCATCAAACATATTGGTTACCATTATTTGAAAAGTAAAAGGCTGTATAAGCTGTCTTAGAGAAACTAAATAGCATTTGATTGTCTCCACAACATTTGATAATGGCTGTTGTCATTTTTGCAGTGTTATTAAATTTTAAACTCCTTATACATACTGTTAGGTCAAAATAAAGTTTTTAATTTTATTGTGAAATATGTTAAAGAACCATGGAAAATTGGCTGCAGACTTTTGCCAGTTAAATTTTATTGAGATTGTCTAACACTGTTAGTAGCACTAAACTTTGTATATGTTTTTACCTCTTCCCTTATTACTCAGACTCATGAAACTGACACAGAAAAATGCCATTACTAGCTAATGCGTACATGCCAATTCTCCAGATTGTCCGGTAGTCTTTTGATTTTGACCCCAATCTTTTTATCTACCAGTTTGCCAACAAAAAAAATCTGGAAATCACCAGTCTGCCTGCCTAGCATAGGTATTTCCAGGTATAGCAACTTATGCCAATCATAGGTATTGCCATCTAAAACAGCATTCAATACACAGTTTACGACCATCATAATCCATTAATCAAGTTATCGACATAATAACCAATCAAATCGTAACTCGTGACACATGCAGATGCATTTATTTTACATATGAAATTGTTTTACACTTCATTATTTCAGTATAGAGTAATATGTCATGTATAGCAGTTTGCAGGCAAGCTGACAAGTATTAAATAGTTCTTGAAATCTTGGAAATACAATAATTTTGGTACCATGTTGAAACATATGATAATGGATCTAAGGAAAATGCACCAGTGAAAAAAAAATAGAAATATGTTTGCAAGTTAAACAGTGCTTTGATAGACGAATTTAAATGTGTGAAGCATAGTGAAAATAGCACATAAGAAAATTAAAAAAGTTGAGTAACTATTATTCGTTGTAGTTAATTTACTTAATTTTGATGCTGTGTGCACTTTCACACGTATATTTTTGACAAAAATTATCGTCAAGCTAATCACCCTGATTTGGAGTCAATCTCCCAGATTGTGAACACTGATCTCCTCGATTTGCTCCTAGAAAACTTGGCATATATACTATCTAAAGTGTAAGTAGGACCTGGACTCGCCTGTGGGGCTGATGTAAAAGGGTTGATAGCCAGGGATCTCTGGGGCTATCAATGCTACAACCTCTGATCATACCTCCAGTGGGTTAATAATCTGGCCTCATTTATTTTTATACTTTTTACTGGCCATCTGGGCAAGATTGGAACCCCCAGGTAAAGGAGTACTCTGACAACTGAACCATCACAGATATCCCAGCATAGTTGGAATAGATTAATTTATGGTATGGGTGATGGATTTAAGGACCTCTTTACTTAATAGCCTTGCAGATTGATTTCACTGGTATAGACATCTATTTACCTTCATTTTGAATGCACATTTATGTCACCTTGATGTGCAAAACTTAACAGATGGAAAATGTCTCTTTCTTTTTTTTTTACCCCTGCACCCCCAGGTCTTGGTAACGGTGGTCGCTTGTACAATGCTGCCCCTGGTGCTGAAGCCAAGTTTCGTAATGGTACCATGGGACCTGCAGCCACAGGCTTATTTGGATCTCTCTTCACCAGTAGGAATATGGCTGCTAGGAGGTGAGTACTGATTGATCCAAGCATGAGAAATAAAGGCGTTAATTTACCAAAGGTGGCAGCATCAGTGTTAAGTTTGTCTTAAGCTTTTATAGAGGGGTGGGGATGCATCATTCCACAAATACAATGAGGAACAGGGTTCCACATACGACTTGTATTAGGATGGAGTCTAGTTTTTTTTTAGCTCTACTGGTCATAAACCAAAACAGCCTAAGGGCTGTTCAGTTAAAACATACATGGTACCCAGGGAAGGCACTTTTAAAGTGGGGTACTCACAATGTATGTTTTAATGAAACAGTCCTAAACTTTACACACATTCATCCCCTGGTCTAGTTGGTCCTATAGTGGCCATCTTGAAAATCTTGTTATTACTGCTTCTCCTGAATGGATGGTTATATCAGCACATATCTGCAAAATTACTTCTCATAATATCCTGTTGGTTCTAAAAAATATGATTCTGACCTAAGCCACTTTGACAGCCAACTTGAAAATCCTGTTATAGCTACTCCTCCTGAATGAACGGTCATATGCACATTAAGTTTTCATGAAAATAACTTAGTTTGTCCCAAGCAAAAATAGTGCTAATCTGGCATCCAATAAAGATGCCATGGCATCCATATTGAAAATCTTCTTGTTATTCTGATTCGATGGTTGTATCAACATGGGGTTTTCACTGAAAGACTTCTTGTGATGTCCGATTGGTCCAGAATGAAAGTGGTAACAATCTGATGTTCAATGTAGCAGCCAGCTTGAAAATCTTGTTATCGGTACCCCTTAATTGGTTGGTTGTATCATCATGGGGTTTTCACTGAAGATCTCTTATGATGTTGATCCTCAATACAGATGGTGCTAATCTGATATACAATACGTACGTATATCCCCCAACAAGAAAAATCATACATTTTGTCATTTTTATTAACATCCCATTAATCCCACATCATATTCTGGAAATGACAGCTTCCGCAGAACTATGACATAAGAGTACACTTCTCCGCAGATTTGAATGCACATCCCTAATAGTAATAATTGTTCTATTTATAGCAGCTGCCCTATTTCCAAGAAACGTGGTTTCTACCTTCAAACCTTTGACATCAGATTCATTGTTATGATTCATGTTTCTTAGAGAACCAATCTATATTGTAAGCTATATGTCATGTCTGGCTTTTGTACAAGAGTACAATAGACCTGCATGTACTTTCCTAACACTGTCATAATATTCTATTTATAGCAGCTGTATGGCATAGTTCAGACAAAACAGATTGGTTTTGAGTCTCTGCTTTCAGATTTCTTTGTTCTGATTCATATTTGGTACAGAACCAGTCTGTAGTTTTTGGTACTAAAAGTCCAGGCAAATGGATTCTAGTTGATGCATGTGTTAGAGCAAAAATGTTTTTCAAATAATTTCACAGATGGATTAGAAAAAGACAAAAAACAGAATCCTCCAAAGATGAATACATGAATGACATAATACAGCGTTCCATTCTAAGGCAGTTTGATTATAAGCATCATCTTTGCATAAATCTATTTAGGAGGTTGTCGGGCATTTAATGGGCTTTCCTTGTCGTCATTTAAGAGACAGTTTCTCAAGAGTTTGACGTAGGTGGTTTGCATGAGCTGTATAATCCCAGTCTCAAACAAGTTGAACATTAGCAGTGTCTGCATATTTATGTGAAGTTAATGTATTCAAAACTACAGACAATTGCAACGATATTTGTTCCTAATTCATTTATATACATAACCATATGCTCTTTCATTACAGTGCTAGTATGTCAAAAGAAGTCACTGGCAGAAGTCGTCTTCTTGAAGATTTTCGCAATAATCGCATACCTAATCTTCAGTTGAAGGATTTGGTCAACCATGTTGTGGAATTTTCACAGGATCAGCACGGATCCAGGTAATTAATGCTGTTGGGTTTTCAAAAAGTTCATATACCATTTATTTGCCTTTTCATTCTTGAAATTTTAATTTATATATAAATGATTAAATAAAAATGAAAGATAGGGATGTAAAAGGAAGGTTTAATATGGATAGTGGGGGTAATCAAGACTCTTCCTAATGTTCTATGTTGACCAGTGCAATTAAAATTTGATAATACTCCGAGTCCTTGGAAAAATGCCTCCAGACCACAACTCAACCCCTGTACATTCAGTTGTCAGATGGCCCTGAATCTGCTATCTACAATTTGCACATCTCAAATGTATTTGATTTTCATTTGAAATTGTGAAAAAGTGATATGCATGTTCATCATATTAATGTGTATTATTTTGAAAAACTAGAGATATAGGGAGTTCTTGTCTGTATGTTAACAGGTTCATTCAACAGAAATTGGAGAGAGCCACACCCCAAGAGAAAACAATGGTGTTTAATGAGATCTTAGCATCAGCATACAGCCTTATGACAGATGTGTTTGGGAACTATGTGATCCAGAAGTTTTTTGAGTTTGGGACATCAGATCAAAAGCAAACCCTTGCCCAGCGTTTACGGGGTCATGTTCTTCCCCTAGCCTTGCAAATGTATGGCTGCAGAGTAATTCAGAAAGCCCTGGAGTCTATACCACCTGATATGCAGGTAATCATTGCAATGAGAAGTTGAGATAAAATATCCATCACAAGCACACGTTTGTTCAGGTCACATATGTACACACATACACCATGCTTTGTGGAGGGTTTGTAGTATTGTCCACCCATCCTTGTGGCCCATGTATCACAAATTAAGCTTCTGTTTGGTAACTTTTGATGCACTTTATGGACTTGAAGATTTTTCCTTGCTAACCAAAGTTGGTGTGGATAAGTTTCAGGAAGAATCTTTTGCCCATATAATTTAAATTTTCATTGCAGTTTAAATTTAAACTTTGCCCTTGTATCTTGTTCCAAGATTATTTCAATGTACCATATTTTTGGAATCAGCTGTTTCTCTGGACACCATTTGTGCACATTTTTCC
The DNA here is from genome assembly GCA_016617855.1 of Megalonaias nervosa. Lineage (NCBI taxonomy): Eukaryota > Metazoa > Mollusca > Bivalvia > Unionida > Unionidae > Megalonaias > Megalonaias nervosa. Next base: position 134,710 of record JAECUM010000390.1, on the reverse strand, counting down.
ACAGAGAATGCTTGTGAATTATATCCAACACAGTGGTACATATACACATGTACTATTACTAGCATCACTTATTGGCTCAAGATTACCTTCTTCAGTATTAGCTTGATTGAATGCACTTGCATATTTTGTAATATCACATAGTTCGTAGAGTTTTCCTATAGGATGTGCAGTTTGATATTTTTCATATGACCTGTTACATAAATAAACCCATGAAATCCTTGTGCAGTATTCTTTTTGCTGATTGGCTGTGATTGTGGGGTAAGTTCTTTAACCCCACCTTTGGGAATATTTTTTTGTTTTTACAATGAACATTTTGGTGGCCATTTTTCAACTTGTCACAATAGGGAATGGGGGGGGAATGGTCTTGTCTGTCTGAATATGGCCAGTGTACCCCCCATGGGCTCATTACATCGTATATAGCATGTTGTCATCTGAAAAATTACATAAAACCCCAAGACTGGAACAAGTAAAAATAAGGGTATTGCTCAGTTAATAGGTGTTTGGAAAGGGGGGGGGGGGCAGCAGAATACCTTAAACATGGAATCTACCATATATACAATCGTAGGTTAAATGTTAACCTGTAGAAGTAAATAAACTCAACCTCGGTTCACAGAAGAATATGGACATAAACTGGTCTCCCAACTGACATAGCTTTATCCAACCACAGCATATTTATGTGGTAAATATGTGATGCAATTGTGACTTGAAATTTATATCTTCTTTAGTCTACTGTTCCAAATCAGGTAATGCAAATATCCTGTCACAAGTGCATTAGATTAAATATGGGAATTTCTGCATCCAGTAATAATCTTTTCACATGAATATTGCAACAATGTAGTGTTTAGTTGCACTTCAGGGTAAACATGGATTGTCTACTGTACTCAAACCTGTACTGTATCAAACAGTGTCACATCAAAAGTATTGGACATTCTCTGTTGAAAAATAATTGTCTTTCAAAAATGTTCTGTTTATTCAGAAGGACACTTGTTCTTTGATTTATATAATTTGGCAAAAAAAAGGTATAATCTACTTTGAAACGTTATTACTAGTTCAGCTTTGTTTGGGTCTATTTTTTTGCACAACAAATGAAATGTGCAACGTCTTGGTCAGAATGAACAAAAAAAATCGTTCTTTCTCTCTCAATAATCTTTAACCATGGCTTGCAAAAGCTGGCCATTAATAAACTCTTTTCATAAATTCAGTATTAAATAATTACCGATCTGAGATCGTCTGTTTTTTAAATAAAATTTTTAACATTCTTCCAAAGATAACCAGACCTGCCAACCCTTATGATTTTGCCACAAGTTTTACGGATATTACTCTTAAAATAGAGACTTAAGGAATAAAGGCATAAGGAAATATGATTGATTGTTTGCAGTAAAATCCAGATACTGGTTGTCCATATTTGATTTGGATCTGGGATTTATATTAGATTCAGTGAAGTTGGTCAGGGAACCAGACTAACGTTAGTGGAGTACCTTGAATGCTCTAAACAGCTTGTATTTTGTGATGCAGAATGTGTACATGATTAACATACATGCCAACCATTGCGCTTTTGGCATAATCATTATACATTTTTGTCAGCAAATTAAGTTTTCTGTGAGACTGCATATGGATTAAGCTTTTTTGCTACATTAATAAAATCAAAATAAAGCAATAAAAAGTTGTTATTGTCATTTTATTATCATCTCGCTAATGCGACTCATATAAATGTGAGAATATACTTATAAAGGTGACTGCTGCATAACAATAGTGTTGAGGGTACTTTGCTTATTTGCTATTTATGGCAACTGTATATGACCCCCATTTTCAAGAAAACAGACGGGTTTCTTCAAATATGAACTTGTTAGAGTCTTGGGCTCTGCCAATGTGGGTATGTTAGAAAGTTTGCCAGTAGCTTCTCGTGGGTTGGTGGTTCTTTCTGGGTTCTTCCTCCACCATTTATGTTGGCCGCCATGTATAGCCTATCTTGTGCTGAAAAATGGCATCAAACCTACAACAACAAGAACAAATGTGAACTTGGCCCAACAGATTCATTTTATTGATAACTTGGCAAACCATTCTATACTTTTAAAGAAAATGGCACAAGATATTAAGTAAAATGCTTTGTGGCAAGAGTTGTGGATGTTATATGACGGAAGATGTTACAGCAAATGGATCTTGTAAAACTTCATGTCAGATTAGAAAAAGCAACAAATCAACACTGCCTTACGAATATGAAAAGAATGAAATACAGCACTCTGCGTACCTGACCATGATCATTGCAGAATTCTAGTTCATGATCATTCAGCGAAAGTTAAACATGTAGACTAGAAGTGAGTGCAGGATATGATTAATTTTTCAGTATATTTTGTTTTTGTTTCACACTTTTTACGTCGAAATTGCGGGGTTTTTTGCCACTTGTAATAGCAGTAGTTACACTTACACGTCTCAGGTGGGGTTTGGCTCATGGGGATTAAGGTTAAAAGTTTAGTCTACATCAAATATTGAGATGAGTACATCACATTATGAGAAAAATGAGTGCCATCACTATGGCTCTTGTGAAATGTATTTTTTATTTTCAGTGTTTCCCTTTACCCACATTTGTGCTTCAGGGACCCCCAACATTTTAATTTGACCCCCAGCTTTGATACCAAAGTTTGTTTTTTACTCAGTCTGACCCTCAGTTCTTTGACCAAGAGGATTTTTGTCTCTCAGTCTTTCGCACCTAGGGGATACACTCTTTTTAAAGGATTATTTAATTTCCCAGCTTTCTACTCTTTCAGAAAAAATATATTTAGAAATGTAGGATCATCCAATATGTTACTTGATACACTTTCTTTTCTTGCAGGTTGAGATAGTTAAGGAGTTGGATGGTCATGTGTTGAAATGTGTAAAAGACCAGAATGGAAACCATGTTGTACAGAAGTGTATTGAGTGTGTGGACCCGAAACATCTGCAGTTTATTATTGATGCCTTCAAGGGACAGGTAGAAATTAAACTTTAACTGTTTTGCACAATTGAAAAGCTATAGACCAGGCATGGGCAATTCCTCCAGGGCATAGGCTGGACAAGCGATTTTTAAAGTCACACCCTTTGATGTAAAATTAATGGATAAAACCAGATCCAGCTAGCGAACCATATTTTGCCTACATCTGCTATAGACCCTGAAATGTAAATTTGTACTGGTGAAACAAATAATGTAGAATGATTGCAAATGAAATTTGAATGCATCTTGAAGAACATGGAGAGTGGAAATGAAAAAGTTGGATTTTAAAATGCAAAAACTCATAGTGCCTAGTTCCCGGTGACCTGTGACCCAGACCTGCCAACCCTTATGATTTTGCCGTAACTCTTACGAAAATTAAAATACAGACTTACGACATAAAAGCAGAAACTACTGGGAAATGATCATTGCCGAAAAATCCAGAAAATTTGTTCATCTGTGTTTGATTTGGATCCGGGTTTCATATTAGAATTAGTGAAATTAGGGAACCAGACTAACTTTACAGCAGCACCTCAGATGCTTTAAACTGCACCTGTTTGTTCATGCGAAGCATCTGCATGATCAAACTGTTGATTATAGAATTTTTTTAAAGTGGCATCCAGCAAAATATGCATGTTTAAAACGAAAGGGAAAATAAGCCTCTTGAAAAGTGTTAATAATCAACACCAAAAAATAAAAAGGAATATTCAGATTCTTGTTAATAAAAGCTGGAAAGGACACAATTACCTTTACTGGACATTACATGCCAATTTGAGCATGACTCGTGGCGTGAGATATGATTGCTGTCCTCGTGTGAAATGGAAAAAGATAAGAATTAGGTCAAGTTGAGAGACAGCAACAAACCATAGAGCTGCATAAGGTTTGGAACTTGAGTTTGTGCAACTGTACTAATTGTAAATAAATCTATGCGTACTTTACAAAATTTTCAGTTGAACATAATGCTTATTTTCGCTGCATGTTTCGAATAACAAACTTTTAATTACGTTTTTGAGCTTTACAATATCAGTTTGTGATATTTGTTGTACACCTTATTGAAAACTGGTCAAACTTACAATCAACTGCCTTACTGAGACGGACTCATCAGGGTTGGCAGGTCTAGTTGACCGATCTAGATCTTTCCCTTAGACTCGTTTTGGGGAACTTAAAACAAGATGTCCTTTTTAAATTCCAGGTCTGCTTGATCTTGACACCTGCACTTCCCTTACATTGAAAAGGCAGGACATGCTACTGAGTACGGGCAACTTCCTCTGCCAGGAGGTGTTGCGGATTCCCTCCTCTCAGGATCTTGACTCTTCCTAACAAGTGTCATTGATCCACCCCCTTCTTTTAGTGGAACCAGGCAACTTCTTTCCTGGACACCTCATGAAAGCACATGACTTCCCTAAATCTGTAAGTGCCATAGACACTTCATTGGGAATGGAATTGGTCCTTTTGTGATAAACAGGTCACAGCAGGCTCCTTCCTCCTGGTCCTGTAGTCTTTTGTGACTTTAAATGAATGCCCAACCCCCTTTGAACTACAGATGGGGCAGCCATCAGTGCATGCAAACATGATGCATGTTACACGGGTGTGGAGTGTGCTCCACTTGGTATTTTAATGCTCAAAATTTCCAGCATCTTGAGGCAGATGATCTTGGACAAAGAGCTTCTGACAAAGCTAAAAAGAGCAAGAAGCAGTTTGCAGGACAATTGAATTAAAATAGAGGTTAGAGCACTACTGCAAAAAACAATTTAGCTGTTCTTGTTATCTTTCTTATTTCAGAATTGTACTTGGGGCTTTTATGACTGATTTAGATGACATTACTGTACCAGGTGGAAAAAGACGTGGAAGCAGGGGTGGGCAGTGACAAATAAAGCTAAACAATTAAATAACATGGCAAAATTTGACACATCTCTCATCAGACTGTCAAATAATTACATTTTAACTTTATTTCAACCTCTCAGAAAACTGGAAAATATTGGGTATGCCAAATTTCAGCTAGTATCCCTCCAGTGTAAACTATAACTTTGTACCAAATGACTTGTCATATGGCTGTTTTACATGCGTATGAAAGACCCAATAAAAAATACTATGAAAAGTATTGCACTGGTAGTTTCTCATTATTCCCAGACCCCTGGATTGCTCTAAGGACAATAATTGTAATGGAAGTTCTTATAAGATTTTGCTAATTTATTTACTTCTTTAGTCGTGAAAAAGTGCAAGTAGTGTTTTAAAGTTAAATTCTACCACCGCCATTTGTCTCTAGTCACAGTGACCTTTCAACCTGAAACAAAATCAACATGAATTTTCCTTACCCCACATGCAAGGCATCCACAAATTATTTATTATAACAGGACATAGGCATGTTTTTAAATGTTTTTGAAATGATTTTATAAGTTTTCTGGTGTTTACGTGGAATTTTTCTTTGCTGCGGCAAGTGTTTACTGTGTAACAATGATTTTCAGCTGATAAACTGATGCTTATTGGTGTAGCCACTGCATCTTTTCAGTTACCTTTGCTGAAGATGCATGGTGAAAATAACATGAATAATTATTTCTTTAGCTGTCCTCAAGAGCCCCAAAGTGTAGCAGGCTTTCATTACATTAGAGGGTACTTTCATTACTCAGTTGATTAGGTATTCTCACAGATGTTGTTGCTCTCATAAAATTTCTTTGAAGACAATATTAATCTTAATAGTACAACAAAAGAGACACAAGTGGTAAAGTAATGCAAGTTGTTCTTGAATTCTTACCAAAAAAGTAAAATTATTGTTAATTTCTGTTATAGGTATATCCCCTATCAACACATCCTTATGGTTGCCGAGTTATTCAGAGAATCTTGGAACACTGCACTCAAGAACAGACTACACCCATTCTTGAAGAGTTGCATGAGCATACAGAGCGCCTGGTTCAGGACCAATATGGGAACTATGTGGTACAGCATGTTCTGGAACATGGGCGGCCTGAAGACAAAAGCAAAATTGTGTCCATGATCCGAGGCAAGGTGCTTTTGCTGAGTCAGCATAAATTTGCAAGGTATTGTATAATGTTCCACCTTACAAGTGGGGGGGGGGGGAGAGAAAGGATACTTCATCCTTTGCAGCAAAAAATTGGAGTTTAGTGAGGAGTTTGTTCCTAACTTTGACAAAACATCCCAAATTTAATAGCAGTAATACATTATCTGTTTTTATTATTAGGTTACTTAGACTTATTGATCTAGTCTCCAGTCCACAATGATCTCCTACAGTTAATAATAGGAGGCCTAAATCGGAATTTAACATACTCAGTCTAAGGCCTTGATCACTTCCATGGTTCAAAATGTTATTCCTCTTCATGCATTTAATGCAATGTCTCTTAGTACTCCTCCTAATCTACTTAGAAGACTGCTTTGAAACTTTGCACTATTATAACTCTATGGTCCTAAACTAAGTAATAGAAGAGAGCAAAAACAAACAACTTCTGTGAAATTCGGCAAATAATTTATTTCCCAAGATATACAAAGTGAAAATTTACGAAGAATTTCAGGTATTGCGAATTAAATCCCAAATAGTCCAAAAGGATCTATCCAAGTCCTAATGAATAAAGTTCTGATTAAATTCCAATGGTTGTCGAATCGAGATCCAGCACTGAAGGTGTTGTTGTGTGTATAGTATTTAATGTACCAGTGGCCTGAAGTGTGGTGATGTACTACAGTCTTCAAATTAATTACAGTAATATAATCCAAGATGTCCATGTTCACTATAATTCCAAATTAATGTTTCCGTTCCGAGAATTTTTTAAAGAGCACTTTGTAATTCCAATGAACAAATAATTTGAGTAAATAAATTCATCCAAATGAAATAGTGAACACAACAAGACTGATTTCTGCTTCAGGTGTTATTGCAGGAATGAATGATTTCTCAAGTAAACAAGATTATGTAGAAAGCTAAGACACAAGAAGAGCCAGGACATAGGACTAAAGTTGAACCTAAGTTATAATTAGACAAGGCCTGTTGCTAAAATTATAATAAAGAACATGGTAAACATAGTATCCTCGATATGATGCTACTTGTCTGCTGCATGATGTCCTAGTGCTAGACATCAATATAAACTGCCACACTGCAGACATCTTAGCGATATGACTTAAATTGTTAAAGCTTCTTTAAAAATCCAAATTTCACACACACCTTCCATGACCCAGACTAAGGTAATAATCCTAATATTCAACCCACACTCCTAGAGAAATATTAACTACGTAATATTTGTTTGCAAAATAAAAACATCAGTGTCTTTAGTTAGGAATTACATGAACTTGATTTTGGACTTGGTCAAGTCCAAAATACAATTATCTATCGCATATAATGAATTAAAAAACACCAACAATACAAATTAAATATACATAAGAGCTCACACATTCATCCTATGGTCTATTTGGCCTTTATCAAAATGGTGCTTTTCGGATATCCAATATGGCTGCCAAAGTGGCCATTTTGGAAATATTGTTATCATGACCTCTTGGATGGTCGTATCATGTGCAGTTTCACTAAAAGACTATATAATGTCTAATTGGTCATAAATGAAAGGGTGTTGATCTAAACTCCAATATGGCAGCCATCTTGAAAATCTTGTCCTTGCACTTCTTGAATGAATACTTATATCAACATGGAGTTTTCACTGAAAGACTTCTTATGATATCCAGTTGGTCATAAATGAAAACTGTGCCTTTTAGTATGTCAGATACATCAGCCATCTTAAAAGTCTTGTAACTTCTGTTAGTACATTGATGGTCGTATCCACATGAGGATTTCACTAGAAGACTTCTTGTGAAGACTCCTAAATAAATTGGTACTTAAACTGAGTCGCAATATGGCCACTACAGGAGCCATCTTGAAAATCTTGCTATTCGTGCTCCAGAATGGATGGTCATATCAACATAGGGTTTTTACAGAAAAACTAATTCTGATGTCTAGCTGCTCTGAAATGAAAATGGTACCAATGGACACCATGGCAACCATCTTGAAAATTGTCTTATTGCTACTTTTCCTGAATGAATGGTCATATCAGAATCAGGTTTTAACTAAAATGCTTTAGTTGGTCCTAAATAAAAATGATGCCGATCTGATACCCAATATGGCCACCATGGTTGAAAATCTTGCCAGAACTCTGCTGGAACAGACATATTGATGTGGGGTTTTAACCAGAATTTTTATTATATCCAGTTGGTCTTAAATGATAATGGTCTTGATCTGGCATCCAGTTTGGCTGCCATACAAGGACCATCTTGAAAATCTTTTTATTTCTTCACCTTCTGAAATAGTCATATTAACATGAGGTTTTCACTAGAAGACTATAATGTCTAGTTTGTCTTAAATGGTGCTTATCTGAAGTTCATTGTGGCCACCACAGCATCCATCTTGAAAATCCTGTTAATCCTGAATAGAAAGTCATAGTTTGAAAATATACTTATTTCTGCTTCTCCTAAACGGACAGCTAATCAACATGGGGTTTTCACCAAAAGACATGTGATGCCTAGTTGGTCCTAAATGAAATCTGTGTCAGTTGTACATCTTTTTATGACTGCCATAATAACTGTCTTAAAATCATGTCACTATTTCCAAATGAATGATCTTTATTGCATGAGGTTTTCACCAAAATTTGTGATGTCTGCTTTGTCAAAAAATGTAATTGGTGCCAAGTTGACATACAATATGTGTACTTCAGCAGCTAATCTGAAATCTTTTTATTGCTGAAGAATAGACGCATACATGGCAACCATTATGCTTTTGGTGTAATCGCTATGCTTTTTTTAAAAAATTTTTTACCAAATTATGTTTTCCATGAGACTGCATATGGTTTACAATTTTTTGCCTCATTGAAAAGTCAAATAAAGCAGTAAAAAGTTGTTTTTGTCATTATCATCTCCTTAATTCCACTCGTATAAATTTGAGAATATTCTTAAAAAAGTGACTGCTGCATAAGAATAGCATAGAGTACTTTCATTATTAGCTATTTATATCAACTGTATATGACCCATTTCCAAGAAAACAGGTGGGTTTCTTCAAAAGTGAACTTGGCCTAATAGATTCATTTATTGATAAGCTAATCAGTTTTTGAACCAGTCTATATTTTTAAAGAAAATAGTGCCAGACATTAAGTGAAACGCATAGCAGTGCGAGTTGTGGATGTTATATGATGGAAAATGTTAGAGCAGATGGATCTTTTCAAACTTAAAAACACGTCAGATCAGAAAAAGTGACAAAATGGGAGAGTAATGTAATACAACACTCTGAGCACCTGACCATGCTCATTGCAGAATTCCAGATCCTGACCTTTCAGTGAAAGTTACAGATGTAGACTAGTTGAAATGAGTTCTGAATATAAATAATTTTTCAGTATATTTTTTGTTTGTATTCTGGCTCTAATCCATATGGATTTTGCACTTTGTGACCAGAATTTTGACCAGCTGCATAACCAGGTTGGTCATAAAAATGCATCTTATTCATACGTGCTGTAATTCTGGCATGTAATATATAGATTACACTTTTTATGCCCACATTAGGCTATTTTGCCACTTATAATAGCAGTAATTACCCTTATACCTTGGGTGGGGTGGGGTGGCAGCATGTGAAACACTACTGGAGGTAATCAAGGTTAAAGTAAACTTTACAAACTTTAAGTTGAACACATTGTTTATGATCAGTACATCAGTCTTGATCACTCTCCTGTACATTTAAATTCAAATTTTCCAGCTTGGCACTAGTAATACGTTGTATTTTGTTGCACCTTACTGAAAACTGGTCCAAGAGGAAAAAGAATTGATTGCTTTACTACGAAGGTCTTGTTGGCAGATCTGGTTTTTTCTGTAAAATTGAATGTATTTAATTACAGTTAGTCTGTGAAATTTGCCCAGAAAGTTGTTTGAAAGTAGCATGTATGAAGAAGGTCACTTACTCGTCCCTTATTCGTCGAAAACCTATGTTCCATTTGAGAAGTAAGGAAAAAATCTAATTGTCTTTGACTGCAAATTAAATCGATTCATATATACCATACATACATTTTTTTAAAATTCAAAGCTGAAAAGTAAATCCATATTTGCTGTGCAGACAGACCCATGATGCAGCTGCACAGTATATATCTAGGCCTAGCCCGGGTTACATGCATGAGGGTTGCAGACCTGCCAACCCTTACAGTTTTACCTTTAGTTGTAAGAAAATGACACTTAAAATATGGACTTTTGGAATAAAGCAAAAACTATGTAAGTGTGATTGTTGAGGTAAAATCCAGATAATTGGCTGATCCACATTTGAATTGGATCTGGGTTTCATGTTAGATTTAGTAAAGAGGGAACCAGACTATACAGCAATAACTTTGATACTTTAAACTGCACATATTTTTTTCATGGAAGTGTCTGCATGATCAAACTGTTGGTTACAGATTTTTTTAAAAATGGCGTCCAGCAAGCAATATATGTTGAAGACTAAAGGGAAAATATGCATCTTGAAAAGTGTTAATACTCGGTACAAAAGAATAAAAAAGAATACTCTGATTCTTGTGAATAAAAGCAAGATGAGACACAATAACTCTTATTGGACATCATGTGTCAATTTGAGTATGTCTTGTGGTACGAGATACGATTGCCGTTACGTGAAATCAAAAATTTAAAATAATTAGATCAAGTTTAGAGATGGCAACAAGCTTTTGAGCTGCATAGGGTTTGTAACTTAAGTTTGTGCAGCTGTACTGGAGGTAAGTTAGGCCTACATGTACTTTACAGACTTTTCAGTTGAACATAATGTTTATCATCAGTTTCAAAAACCAAACTTATTAAATAAGTTTCCCACTTCATATGATATTATGTTACACCTTACTGAAAACTGGTAAAACTTGTGGCAAAAATCAGCTGTCTTGCTGAGATGGCCTTGTTACTGTTGGCAGGCCTGGTGGTATAAAATATCTTTCAAAGACAAATGCCTAATTTATTTTTTTAAACGTATACATTAAATGAAATTTAAATGAATGTGAATAAAAAGGGATATGTAATAATGGAAAACCACATAGGTCTTTCATTCTGAGTTGTGGAAAGAACTCTTGATATAGCATAGGAACATGTGTCTTGATCTAGTGGTCTCAACATCACTAATCCATATCAAACTTAATCTTTCCGTCCACTCTGAACAAAATGCATTTTTGTCTGTGTATCATACTAATAAGATACATATCTCATGTAAACTCATAGAAATCATAGGTAAACATTTACGTAGGGTTGTACTTTTAAATGCTGCTTCACCCTGCTTGGTGAAATGGTTAACTATTCAATTCTTTAAGCATTTGAGTGATAACAGATATCCTCCAAAGGCAAGTGATTGCATGATTCACTCAATTTTTTTAAATTCAAGCACTTGGAAAGAGCAGATAAATAAGAATTCCTGCAAATTAGTTTCAAGTTGTGCATATGAAAATGTACTCTGTGCACAGTTTTGTTCAGCCACTCACCCATAAAGTGCTTGTGGTGACAGTTCATTTTGGTATAAATATTGTAGTGCTTGTCACCAGATGTATTTTTTCATATCTTTTCCTCATCTGGTTTCTCTGGCTTGACATGAATGATTGTTAACCTAAATTTGATTCACATATTGAGCCTGTAACTATCGTTGTTGCAGTTGAATGTTGCATCAAGGAAATTTTACAAAAGTGCACTTATAATATGGGCTACCTAAAAGACCCAAAATGGCAGTCCCAGTATGGTTCATCTGTATATGAATTCCTTCGGCAGATATGGGTTGATCATAGTGATGAAGGCAATTTATTTTTAAAGTTAAGAAGTATAGCAGATTATTGGAGCTAGGAAAGTGTTTATGGAGATAACTGAGAGTGATTTTGAACCCAAAAATGGTACTATATATAAGAGTCCGATGTACATGCTGAATGGACAAAAACAGCATGAGTGTCAACCCCTCATTTCAGACGTATCTTGAAATTAAATGTAGATAAGGCAGACAAAGGAGCCAAATTAAAATAAATTTAAAAGTAGATTGCACTTTCCGTTTCTTTTCTCATCACAATTTAGGATCTTGTGCTAGAAAACCATATAGCCATAGCAGAAAGATTACAATAAATCTATTAAATAAGAATCCAGAAGTGAAATTAAAAAGTAAAGTTGTTTATTTGATCAAAATACCTCAGTTTGAACAAATAGACAATGGCATTAATGGACTTAAAATCCTAATGGAGCATTATGAAAATGTAAATCTTGCACAGTAGTCACTAACATGCAAATTCAAAAAGTTAAACTTCATCAAAGCTTATGTTAGTGAAAAATCTTATTTTGGAGTGGAAGTATCTAGAAGACAAAACCTGTGAGCTGTGGAAAATTGTACACAACAACCGTTGAGAATAGTTTACAAACTTGTTCCACCTGGCTAAGCTATGTATATACCCCTTCAGACAGCAGAATGTGAAAAGGGGGTTCTCAGTACAGAACAATCTTCATGCATAGATAAGAAACATAAGCTCAGGTACAATCAATAGAGCAACGCTTATAGAGCTAGAGACCACATCTTTAAAAGATTTTGATTTCAGTTGGGGTCCTACAGAATGGAACAGGAAGAGAGAGAGATGTTAAAGTGTTGTGTAAATATTGAACTATGGCTGTTTGCACCATCACTCCATGTTTGTTCTACCCTGCTCCCCCCCCCCCATTTTTGTGATGAGAGGGGAAATCCCCATCGTGAAAAAATCCTGGGAGGATCTCTGTATCAGGTCCACATTGGCCTCTTGTTAGGTCATTTAACACTGAAGTTGGGCAAATTAATTTCTATGTAATTGTTTTAATTTCTTTTTCAGTAATGTGGTAGAGAAGTGTGTGTCTCACTCATCCAGAGCAGAGAAAGCCATGCTAATAGAGGAGGTCTGCCAGATGTGTGATGGGTAGGTTGACATTTTGCCTCATTTGTGTTTAGTATATGGCTACATACACATGTCCCTCACCAGTGACCAATGTCGAGTGGCTGTGTAAAAGCTTTAAATATTCATCATAAAGAATAGAAAAGAACAAGAATATGCCAACAACATTGGCTGGTTGCATGAATGGTTATACTACTAACATGTGCACAACTCAGACTTCGGCCAAAATCAACCTTACAATGTGTTTTTTATCCAAGTGCTAAACATCAAATGGAGCCGATGCAGCCAACAACATCAAGCTAAGCAGTTACAGAAGCATATACCATCAGTATGTTCTGATGATGGTGTTGAAGTGGTAAGACATCAAGGTCTCACATGAGGAACTGTCCAAGATATCTTGCCCATTTGTATCTGGCTTTGATAAAGCTGTATTCATACATGTAATTCTAACAGTGGTAGGCCAGTAATGCTGTTTTAAAGGTAGTGTACCCCACATATTGTTTTATAGTTTAAATCTACCATTTTTGAAAACTGAAGAATTCTTTAAACAAGATTATAAACCCAGACATGCGTGCGTATTTGTATGTCTTCTATGAAGACACTCAAGATACCAGCCAGAATCAGTCTCCTGGAACCAGTTATCAGTTATTATTGCAACATTGCCATGAAACATGTAGTCTTGTTACAATAGTTAACAAGAAAACTTAAAAATTTTAAATTTTATACCTTGCCCATGGATCAGTTGATTTTCTTTTATATTTGTCTTGTACGCGAAAATATACAGTACTGTGTGAACTCTGACATGCACATGAAATTACTTCAGCACTAATATTATTGGAGAACAAGCATGAATATTGTGAAATTCTCCAAGTAAGGTTTAAAATTTTGGCAAGTTAATTTATCAAATGATTATTTTGTAATTTATTATAAGGCCCACCAGGATCAGTTTTTTATAATTGTGAAATGCATTTTTGGCCAGATCCTAGTACCACAAGATCAGGGGTGCTGCTCTTGAAACCCCATTGGTGAAGGACTCTCAAACCCCCTTCAGATGGGGGTGTTAATGGGGGACCAAAATCACGTCGTAATGTTGATTATTCATTCAGATGGAATACAAAAAAAGGGGTGGTTAAAATGTAAAAAAAATTTTTGTTTTATTTTCAATGTCAATTTCACTTCATTGAAACTGCGGTTTCAGACCCCAACCAAGTGACACCAAAGATTTTTACAAATGTTACTAGCAGGTGCCTCGCTTGGCACCCAGCATTTAGAGATTAGTGTTAGTACTGGTTGACCTGGTGTCGGGATAATATGACGATGTGGGACATGGATGTTGATGCCCCAGTGCAAGACATAACTAAACTGCCACACTGCAGACATCTTAGCAATATGACTGGAAAATTGTTAAAGCCACGTTAAAAATCCAAATCACACATGCACACTTCATTGAAGAATTCTTGTACGTGAGCATTAAATTTAATTGTCCAAGATCCATTTCCTTTTCCTTTATTAGGTCACTTCCATGAAGTGACTACATATGCACATATAACACAGTATACATATTTACATACTTGCTGCATGGTGGCCATTATTTTTTCTTAAGTCCAGGAAAACAGTTTGAAGTATGTTTCATAGCACCAACCCCTTGGGTACAACTTTGTCCATTCATTAGTTGTAAATCTTGCTCACGTGTTTGCATTTGCATCTAATTTTTGGTACACTTTATAATACTTTTGTACCTGGAGTCATGAAAGTTGGTAAGAGAATATTTGTTTATTACACCCTTGTCAGAAAATAATAGGTCATTGATCTTATAATAAAGAATTCTACGTACATCTGTTGTTCATTTTTGTTTTTATTTGTAAAACTAAAGCTATGTGCATCATGTTTATTATATTGCCATTGGGGACAAGTCTGTGTAAAAACTTTGTAATGCTTATGACTATCTACATTACTATTGCTTATGACTATATTACTATTATCAAAATGATTCATTTCATTTATTCATTCCATTAACTGTCTTGGGATGAATGGTCGATTTTCCGTTATTACTTATAACAAGCTTGCAGTTCACTTTGTTTTCACTTCCTACCTATTGACAGTACATTCACTTAACCCTTTAGCTACTACAGCTGTTGTGCAGTTTCACTACTGCTGAGTGCTATCATATCAGTTACTGAGACTACTGAGGCTGGTTGCTAGGCTGAATACTAGAGCATCATCATGGCTGACTACAGAAACTGACAATAAAAACATGGTTACATTTATATTCATTATTTCATTAGTTTCTGCTGGATTTCAGTGAAATAAAAAAAAAACGGCTTACCTTGTATAGTGTCTGTTATTCATATATTTCTACTTGATATACTCCTGCATCCTATCATACAAGAAATCCCAGTCATGTAAGCTGTTTTGAATCTCACAAAATAAATCCAATATTTACATTGCAGGTCTTGCTTTTGGTCCCCCATTTTCTTGGCATAATCGTTTGTTTCTTTCACAAGCTTTTCCACCAGACATTGAGGAAAAAGCTTCAGGAAAAAAATCTTTCTCATTGAGTAGTGGTCCAAGCTGGATTGTTGAACTAACATGAGAATCAAAATCATTGATCTCGAACACAGCGAGGTCATCACTTCATTGTGCAAGTGGGACTATGCCCTCCTCGTCATCTGATTCAAAATCACTTACATCTGATGTTGAAACGGGACTAATATCAATATCTGATCATTTTCTAAGAATGATCCATTAAACTCTTCGATATCGCTTGCACTGAACCCTTCAAAGTCGCTTATATCTGAATCTGAATCCATCTTTGTTTATCTCAACTACACGTGTTTCGTAACTTGCGGGAAAGCCCTTCCAGTGTGTCTAAATTTTAACCTCTCGGCTTTCAGACTTGTATCAAAATGTTGAGTAAACAGTCCTCTCATTGGTTATGATAATCAAAAATATGTAAACTTCTGTATTTACAACCAATCAGCGTTTAGATAACATAGCAGTTACGTCCGCATGGATGCGACACTGGGGTTTCGAGTACTGCTGAACTATACACACATAAACGACACGGGGGTAGTAAATGAGGTTTATCGACACTGCATATATGCGTCAGTGGGGTTCAGGAGCTATTTACAGGTGACGCTTAGATGTGGTAGTCGTAGCTAAAGGGTTAATCCATGTGATAATTTGGATGATCAGAGTTTGATCAAACTGAGGTTTGACTTTTAAAAAATAAATTTTTAGTACAAGTAAAACATTCCTTGATTTACATTCCCATGTTTTGTTACTGTTATTTTGTTTTACAAATCATAAGTTTGCTTAATGTCCATTTAATTTTTGTATTACTTGTTACGAATTTTGAGGGAAAGTAGGGAAAAAATAGAACAACCGTGTTAATTAAGGTTTACATCTCTATCAGCATCACACCCATACCAGAAAAGATTAATAGAGCATATATTTCACATTTTATTTGCTTCGGGCAAGTTTTTGCATTGAGCTCATGACCACATAGGTTTTTGGCATATCATGTACTTCCAAATTGTCAAGATTAATGACACTTCGTAATTGAAAGGGTGTAATGATATACTGCTAAATTGCAATACAAAATGCCTGATACAGTATATCACAATAAAAGTAAAGAAATGTTTGTGTACCTGTTATTTCTTCACCTGCATTAAACCACCAGGAACTAATTTTGAGCAGACCACTGTCTTCCGTTAGGCTTAGCATCATTGCCAACGTGACAGCTTCTAAATATGAGTTCATGGAGAACCCAAGAGTAGATGGTTCTGTTTGGAATAGTTTTTCATGAAACAGGGAGTTTAGAACCAATCCACATGACAGAACGGTTGCATGCGTATTATATATGCAAAACCAAAATGAAACACATAGGTGGAATGACAAATCTCTCAACTCTTGTACAATCCACCATTACTGTGCAACAGCGTGAGACAATCCTGGCACAAGAGGTAGAGTTTTCAGTAAATACGTATCGAACATTTCAGATCGGCAACCAACAATTGTGGGTATTCCAATTACACCGACAGTCGTCACTAAGAACCACAGGAATCACTTATGACTCTGCCAGTTTCTTCATTCATGCCTTGTGTCCACACAGTGTTGTTTCAATAAAGGGATTCTTATACATGGCATCAGTGCATGATCTGCTATATGCTGTACCATCTGTACAAGTTCTCTTAGAAAATTATCCCAGAAGTGTATTTTAAAGTCAAAAAGGACATAAACTGGCACTTGTCCCTTGCATGTAAAGTTGCATTAACAACTGTGAGTTGTCTCATGGGTTGAAACCAACAGAGGTTTGGAATGATTGATATTATTGATTTACTATATTATTCAGTAATTTTTCTTGCTAAAGCAAGACATCTGCCAACGTGAAAATTTATAATTGTACTTTTTTTTACTTAGTTTTGTTCCTTGTCATGATTGCAGCATATTAACCTTTTTGATCATTTCAGTTTGTTGACCAGAAGATCTTTCTGATCAGGCTAAATAATGCAACTCTTCTGCAAATTCTTATTTCCTGCTGTTGGAAGGTTTCACTAAGTTGATGTGTTTGTTTGCTAAATCATTTATGTAATTATTATATTTAGTCCGTTTTGGTGAAATAAAAAGCAACATGGTTTATTTTCTTGTTCAGATTTTGTAACATGCGATAAAATTGCTAATTATTACAGTACAAAAAAAAGCAAAATTAATATTAGAATAATAATACTGTCAGTGACCAATATGTATTGATACATAATGCAATACAAACATGCTGTATTGCAATATAATGCAATATATTTTTTCACGGCAATACTCGCCACTAATAATTGGATGCATCTGTTTCTTCTACTATACATCAAATCAAGGTCACCTTTCTGGAAAATAAATGATAAGAACCAAGCAGTTTGAATGCTTTCACCAAGCAGGGCAAGCCACTACCAAGGTCTTCAGTATTTCCAGAGTACACGCATTCCATTGTGTCTGTCTGCCCATCTCAAAATTTCATGTGCATAATTGATTTACCTGCAATTTGTGACAAACTATTAATTATCTACTTATTGTTTACAAAATAAGATCTAAAAAATTCACAATTATGCTCAGTTTTTCATCAATGCATTAATATCCTAGGTATCTTTTCACAATTGTTTATTTTACAAGGGCTAGAAATAGTTCACGATAAATTTATACGCATGGTAGAAGATCAAAATTGCCCCCAATATTTGATTAACAAAATACAACTTCTCTGATTCCAGTCCTCACAGTGCTTTGTATGCAATGATGAAGGACCAGTTTGCCAACTATGTGGTTCAAAAAATGATAGACGTAGCAGAGCCACCACAGCGAAAGATTCTGATGCACAAGATTCGGCCACACATTGCTACCCTAAGGAAGTACACATATGGAAAACATATCCTTGCAAAACTGGAGAAGTTCTTCCTAAAGAACAGCTCCGACTTGGGACCAATTGGAATGCCCCCTAATGGGTCATTGCCTTAATTTGCTTCATTTCATATCTATTTTTTTTTCCCCATACATTTTAAATCGTAATATTTTGGCATCATTAAATTTTCACGAAGTTGGTACTCTTGTGAATTTATATTACCGAAATTTGTGAAAATTTGGTGCTTGCAAAAATTTTGCGACTTGCATTAAGCAAATTTTCCGTATATTCAAGTGACAATTTTTGTGAGTATATTGCATGGTTAATGTATTTTGCATGAAATAGTAGCACAATGTAAGATTATTATTGCGTAGATTGTTATAAAACTTTCAACCCACATACGAAGTAGAATATCATTGGTAATTTTTGTGTGCAAATTCTTGCACTGGCAAGTTTGTAAACACATAAGTGGTTTGAGGGTTTTTTTGCACAGCTGGAAGCCTGTAACTGATGGATCGCTTAAATTTGAAATCTATGCTTACTATTTGAGCAGGAAATTTTTGTATTTAAAACAGCAACTGGAAAATATTTCTAAATGGCTTAATTGACTTTACATTTTATGTAATAAAATAGTGCTTACGGTTCTGTGAAGATATTTCAAGATGGGTAACGATTTATGAAGGTAAAGAAAATTAAAATGAACATTGTTTGGGAATTAATTTGAAACAGACAAGCAATAACTTTTCTCTGGGTTACGAATTTGCTTTGATTTGTGTAAATGGAACAATACAAAAGTTATGGATCAGCAATTTGAAAGTTTCCATTAGACTTTCGCATGCTGATTTGAGAAAATTTTGATGCTTGTTTGGTTTTACTGGTGGAAAGAGAAGGATTAATTCATGACATCAACCAGTTTTTTGGTTTCTTTTATGCAAAAGATGAAATTTTTAGACTTCTTGGTAATGAAATGCATCTTAGATATTGCATATAAAAATCTTGGGATATCTGAACTTGGCTTATAAGTAAAAATCTGCTGATGGATTTAGTAAAAATGCAGGCAGTGAGCAAATGGAGTCTATGCGACCAGTACAAATTTTATCAGCAAGAACTGCTGGTCAGTAAACCTTGTCTCCTTCACTGTAGGTTAATTTTTATCAATGTTAATCATCCGATTGAGAGAAAATATTGTCACCTTCTCTTAGAAAATTAAAAGCATGATTTGAATTGAAGATATATTTTTTAAATTTAGATGTAAAAACTTCACCAGGGTTATCTCTTTTTTTTACCATTGCGCTTTGGATTCTAATCATTTTTTTTTTTAGACTGATTAACTGATTATGCCAAGAACTGTATTGATCCTTCTAATTAAATGTAGAAACTGGATGAAGCTGAGTGACTGGGCAGAAATTGAATCCTATGGCAAAATCTAATAGAATTGGATTTTCATCATTTGCATTCCCAGTAATAATTCAGAACATTTTATTTGGAACATGTGACCCGGATAGCATTTCTTTAAACAGAAGATTACTTTTGGCCCACAAAGAAAATTCGTAAATTTTAATCATTTCATTAAGGAAATGATTTTTACATCACAATAAATCCTTTTGAAGGTAACTCCTGGTTTGTTTTGGCTTTTTTACCAACTTTTGATTTTTGATTCATGTTCATGCAGATCAAACCAATGATAGAGTAAACATTGTGTTTATCTGTAACGTGGGTATGCACAAAAGCATTAAATGTAAACTAGAATTTTCATACATGAGGTTGTATTATCAGTTATATTTGATGTACATCTGAAAACAAAACTGGAAATTAACCAGTGAATTCTTGTTAGAGCAACCACCATTTCAGGACATGTATTTAGGTGGCTTCCAAAATTGGGGACACCTTTAGTTCTGTTTGATCCATGTGGGTGAAATAGTTTTTTCTGCATGTGCTCTGCTTTTTTGTATGGGTTGGGGACCTTGTTTCTTCTACCTGCTATATGCACATCTGTTATTTGTGCCTAATAAAATGTATATTTCCATAGTTTTCACTGTTCATTTTTATGTACGATCAACATTTTGACTGTGACCTAAAATTGAACAGCATTGTCTTAAAATAGTGCAGGTATTTTTATATTTTTTTTTTTGAGTAAAACAAGTCCGTTTTGCAGTTTCTAGTGCTAATGCAACTTTTAGCATTTCACATCTGTATGGGTTTGGAATAACTTAAAATGTCAGAGACATATTGTGTATATTTCATCATTCATCGAGTAAACTACATTTTTTAAATCGGATCTTATGGCATATTATGTAATGTCCATTCTTAGAGTACAGTGTTCTGTATTGGATGCACAGTGTATTCAAATTTCCTTTTACACAAGTATTTACAATAACAAGATTTTAATGGCACTTGAGCACAGTCCTGGCTATATAGTGCCAAGCAAGTTTACATATCCCCCAACTAACCAAAAGGCATACAAAACATAAAAAAATAAAGGTATTAAAAAAAGGTAATATATATGAATTTGTACTTGAAGGATTTGTATATCAACACACGCTGCACTCTTCTAAAAGGTCCAAAATCTCCCAAGTTGGAACATAAAGGTAGCTTCCATTACTCACACATCTCAAATTTTGAAGTGAGAAAAAGACACATTTAGAAACTCGACACCATTTGCTCTCAATTTAATTTGCACAGCTTTGTTGTTCATATCTTGAGCATAAATCAAAAGAATTACGTCTCCTTGGTTTGAAACTTATTCAGACTTTTCTCTGTTTTGAGATAAAGAGCAGGCAATATTTAAAATCTGTTCAATATTCCTATTCTCACAAGGTGTAAGTTGACAGCTATTGATGTACTCATTTTTCAGTACAGATTTGTTAAGAATTGAAGTTTTGAGTGTCAGTTATTGGCCTCTTTTTTTTGAATGTCAGTTACTGGCCTCTTTTTCTTTAATGTCAGTTGTTGGCCTTTGTATAGTGGATAATCTGTATAAAAGATGGCAAAATCTCTTGATAATGAATTTTTTTTTTTATGGATTGCTTACTTGACCCACCTATCAGTCAAATGCTGATGCCTCAAATTGACCAGTAGACTGCTGACCAAAGCATTGCTGTCACTGGCTATGTACTCCCCATTATTTAATCACAGTTGCTTGGACAGCTTGTTCGATGATTTAGTTCTAAATTTACTACAGAATTTGTTGCAGCATGTCCAATTGGAAGTACAGCCTACACTTGTTTGGAATGCAAGATTTATCCACAATTGGTACTGTAACAAGGTTTTAGGCTTCATAATCATGAAGAGCAAGGATAGATAGAAAATTGGATCAATACATAGTTGCTTAATAAGAATAATTATGGTATAAAGAATGATCAAGAAGTTTTAAAAAATTTATTTTCACAAATATGAAAATAAGCCTTTTAATAAAATTCAGTTTCAAGAGACTTGCTGGTTTAAGCCCATTGCTGAAAGATGTCACTTAAAATTGCATGCATATATATATATATATATATATATATATATATATATGTATATTGTGATCCTGGAGTTTATCTAAAAGGAAAACAATTCTATATTATGTCCGAAAAATAAATCTGACTTGAAGGCTATGATTCATTTTCAATATGGAAATGAAATGTACAAAGTTTATTTGACGTGGGTCCTTGTATCACAGAATCTTGAGTTCTGCATGTGATTTGCAATTTCAGTTTTTCCAAGCATTACACACCTTTTCAGCACATCTTTTCATTATTTTGGCAGTAGAAAACACTTAAGAAATTTTCAGTTTGAAGGAATTATTTAAAGATGGTAGGAGGATGTTAATGATTGATGGGAATAACTGGCTTATAATGAAGGCAGGTAGTTGTTTTAAAAAATGTGTTTTGCACATATTTTAGGTTTGCAAATGGTGGTAGGTGAAGGTGGTGGTATGTCACTGAATATAAAAAGTTGAGAAATCCATTCTGGGCAGTTTTATAGCAGTGTGCATGGGTGGCTTTTTAACCACTGTAAAGTAGTTACAACATGATTTTTCCTTGTACAGTTTTCATGAAATACTTGGATTTAAACTATTGTTAGGGTTTTTTTTCCTGAAGCATTTTTGGCAGTTATTCATTAGTATTAATTACATGAAATGAAAATATGAAACAACGGTTAACAGTTTGATCTGCATCTGAATGTGATATTTTTGTACTGTAAAGTCAGCACTATATTAATATGAGCAAATATTTAAACTTACAGGGTTTGAACAATCTTGAAATGTGCTTGAAATTAGGTTGATTACCTTGAAAAGCACTAGAATTTCAGGTTTGATCCCAAAAAACTTGGAAAAGTGTTTGAAAATTCTCAGTAGACTTCAGTTTTGAAATGGATTGTATTTGAGAAATTTCCATAAACATCCAGAGTGAAAAAAAAAATTAAAGCTCTTTTAAAAAATGCTCGAAACCCAGTCTTCCTGGAATTTTAATTCCATCGTTGGTCACTTGCATATTTGGTAAGACTTCTGGTTGTGTTACTTGTATGCCAATTAGTACTTGACCTTGTTTGGGTTTGTAATCCCTTTATGATGTAAATAAATGGAAACTGCTTTGACTGAAACAATGAGGCAGATTAAAACAATTACTCGGATGCTTGGCAGTGGGAATTGTACTTTCAGACACTATTTTCATAAATGTTATGCATGCTGTATACATAGATTAGTGCTAAACAAAGAGCTGCGTGTTGTATTGGTCTAAATATGTTGGATCAGTGGTAGCTCAGGTTGCCTTGAGATGTATTGATAACAAGGAACGTTGCCATCGACTTGTGTACTGGTCACAGTAATTGAACACGAGTCAAAGAATGGCTCATTTCAGGCTCAGTTGCATCTAAAATGACTTGAAAAAAAGTTGAGTATTCCTTGAAGAATGTGTTATTATTTTTTATTTAGTTAAAAAATAATGAGGAAATGCTACAGAACTAGCCCCAAGTGCAAAGATGCCAGGATCTGGCAACTTGACTGAAATTGTTTACGCATTTGACCTTAGCTCTAAAGTCCCCACCATCAGTATAACTAGGGAGTTGTAGAGTTAATGTAAGCTAGATCGGTAAATAAATGTACTTTGAACCCTTGTGGCAGCTAAAAGATTGAAATGCCGACAAATGGAATGAATTGAAAATGTATAATTTAAAAAGTTGCAGTTTAACTTTTTAGAAAGTCAGGGAAAAAAGACTGCTAACTCCCAGATGGACGAGATGCCTGTGCCTCTACCCATTTGCCACAAAACCCTTGAGATAGCATCGTCACCTTGGCCTAGATTAACAAAAATATTTTGGAGTTCTTGCTTTAAAATGAAAATCGTAAAATCTGAATTTTATTGACTTGACATACCATATTCGGTATTGTTCCCAAATTTATGTGCAGTTAATTGTAGTGCTTGAAAATTACATTGTTGTCCTTGAAAAGTGCTTTTATGATGAAATATTTATATGAACAATGAGTTTAGATGACTGCCCAAACAGGTCCCTATATTAACAGTGCTATTCTTATTTTAACAGAGTTATACATCTTGCTGTTTTAAAACATTTTGGGATTTTTTTTAAAATTTTTTTTTTCATTTTTTTTTTTTTTAATTTGGTCCTTCTCTTCAGTGATTAGAAAAGGAAGTCCAGCAAGAGCTCGTACAAGTCTCTTTGCTATTCTCCTTCTTTCTCACCCACTGTAAATATTTGTTGACCATGTGAAAAATTAAATGTACATAATTGTAAATTCAATAGTACATCATATTTTGTAAAATTTAGAAAAAATTCTGATATGTTTAAAAGTTTGGCCAGTTTTATGGTTCCAAGAACCCCATATCAGTTATTTTGCAGAAAGCTAGATCTTATCGCAGCACAATGTATATAATACTTTTTGGTTTCCTGTACCTTTTGCCATATTTTCTCCTTTTTTTTCCTCCTCTTTTTTACTACATGCACATATTCTCATGATGTATGATAGGAAAGATAGTAAAGTAAATCTATCAAATAGATACAACGTGGTTTGAAATGTATGCCTGTATCAAGACACCAGATTTACAGTATTCTTTGTAAAGAGTATTCATTTTTTATTATTGTGTATATATAGTCTTTGATGTGATTTCATCTTGGTGCTGATGTTTGCCTTTGAATTTGGCAATAATCTCTGTGCATACTGAATATTGAAATGCAGTTATACTTGTACATGGAAGATATACATTTGCTAGTCTTGTCAGGAATTTTAATCTGTACTTGTACATAACGTATAAAGTTCTGTTTCTGAAGTTTGCAAATAATGTCATATTCTGATGGGGAGATTATATAACTGAAAGTTTTGGTGATGAGACAATTATTATCGTGATACGATAAATCTTAGTTTCTTGTTTATCATGCAACTTAAAATAAATTTCCAATTAGTGATTTTTTTTTTCCCTCAGTATATGGAAGAATAGGTCTTCTGTCACGCTGTAACTTTGCCCCATAGTATATAGCATTTTGATGCCAAGACATAGAGATCATTCATCATACATTGTACCCTTAAAGTGTACAAATCTTCCATTGTAAAAAGAAGTAATATATATTGCAATTTAAAATCATTCATGGAGCTTTTTTTTTTTTTTTACACAAGCTGTATAAAAAGATTTTGTAAACATTTTTTAACAAGGATTTGTAATCTCTTTCTGATCAATTTTATATCCTGATCAATAATTTGTACATTCTTCATTAGGAAAATCGCTGTACATGTCTCATTTTTGTTTTTAAATTGCTAGGAAGTTATACTACGAGAGAATATTTCTTAAAATCATGGTTGTAAAAAGCAAACTGGTGTATAGAGCATTTGAATGTATTTATTTGATCAATCAAAACTTCACGTGTCTTGATACAGTTGCATGATTTCAAACCGGCAATACTGTAAGTAGTCTTATTTTTGTACTTTAATGGTCAACTGAAAAACAGCATTCATTTGTAAAGAGTGTAATATATCTGTACAATACATTAAGATTGTATAAAACTCCTGGACAAGCTGTATAAAACCATTGTATTTTTTCCTTCCAGAAAGAAGGGTGTCTCTGTGTTTGATGGTTGATGCATTCATGTTAATATCTTCAGGTTTTTATAAAGTTGTTTAAATGGCAAAATTGGAAGTCAGTTATAGACCTTTCCCCAAATTTTGCATTGTTGAATAGAATTGATAACTTTTTTGTGGATGAATTTTGATTTAGTTTCAAAAATGATCACCAAGCCAACTTTTGCAGCATTTATAATTCAAAGAGAAAACTGAAAATTTGAAGAAATGCTGTTGAATGCATGAACAGGTGAAATAAAGTGACACCCATTTGTTCATACTACTGTTTATACTTTCATTGATGTTAAACATTGTATATTCCCCAGTAAAGAATAGAAATAAAATTGTAAAGGGTCCATTTTTGAGAGGCTTGTATTTTCACATGTAGAAAAGCATTTTCTGTGCATAGGTTTGGTTTTGAGTAATCATTTTAATAGGATTCCATGAATTTGAAGATGATTTCAGAGATCTTTGTAATTGTCCATGTGTAAAGTGCACTCCACTGCAGTTTTGACAAAGTTCAGCAGTCACTTAATATGCTGACTGAACAATGTCTGCTCCATTCAAGACAACAGTATGGACACTAATCTGCCAATATACAATGACAAAAACACGTAGACCCACATACTTACATAAACTGTTTACAGATCAAAGCCTGCTGTAATCTACCAGTACAATATACAGTGACAAAATGCATACACCAAGTTCTGCAGTAACGTTTACAAATCAGGATCTGCTCTATTCCAGATGGCAGCATGGTGACCAATCTGTATGGCAAATTGTGGGTCTTATTGGTCACAGTGGGGTGTGCTGTATACAATGGTAATACAGTACTTATTATACTATGTATAATACTGTATGCTGTGTATAATGATAAAACCAGTCATTCTTAAGGTGAGGTATGGAAGCTTGTAATGTCATGATGTTAAAATATCCTGATCGCGCTTATAGCATCTTTATATTGTTTTACACTCACTTCTCAAAAATAAATCTTTCTCTAAACTTTAGAGAAACAAGGTAAGTTTCATAATTTTTCATGTGTAAATAGGAAATTTGTACCAGTGAAATACATCTTTCACATTATCTTCACCTCAGCAAG
This sequence comes from Megalonaias nervosa, assembly GCA_016617855.1. Classification (NCBI taxonomy): domain Eukaryota; kingdom Metazoa; phylum Mollusca; class Bivalvia; order Unionida; family Unionidae; genus Megalonaias; species Megalonaias nervosa. The sequence continues at coordinate 108,334 of JAECUM010000390.1, read as the reverse complement.
CATACAGGCAGAAATAAAGACAACAAAATCTGAAGATTATATACCTGGGCATTTTGGTGCCTCCAAGTTGATACACTTTTGAAAGCGGATAGCAATTTTCAGTTGTATTAAAATGGAGTCTTATTATGTTCATGACACACATTGCATGCCCGTTACGTATCCCAAGAGGTTTAATTTGTGGTACATGTCATCTTCTCAGAACTTAAAAATACTGGTGCTATGTTAATATTTGGACTTGAAATATTAAAGCTTTTTTTTTTATTATTATTATTTTTATTTTATTTTTTTCTTCTTTTTAATAGAAAAGTGGTTATTCCCATGAGGAATCTAGTTTCAGATTTGTTTAGAAGATACACAGAAATTGGCTTTTAGGGTTTGAACCCTTCCATTCATTAAGGAGTTTGTATTAAATTGTGGGTTATGACTTTGGCATATATTGAACAAATGCAAACAAGGTGTAAAAGAATTTTTTCAATTTCATACACTATTACAAATGGACATCCTCTGTAGGCAACCTCTAAGTCACAGTGGCATCAAGAACCTCCTTATTTGAGGACTGTTTTATTTAACTAGCATATCACACAAACTGAAAATGTAGCACACGTTAGCAAAGTTGAACAGTAGAGGAAAAATGGTTTTCAGTAAGCATCCTGTGTGGAAGAAATGATGGACTTTTAATTTTCTGGCACATTAGGGAATGTCAGTTCTAGTTTTGTGCTGGTCACAGAAAGCCAAGTAGTTGACTGATAAATTTTCAACAGCAGAGCCATGCTGAATTGCAAATACTGCATTATATGTATTCTGAATTTTGTTTGTCATTAAATTGGTACTTGAGGAAAAGTGGTTGATTCTTGGTTTTGTTCTACATATATCTCATCATGAAAACTGAATATTTTAAGTTTAGAAAATTCACAAATAAGGACATTTTTGTCTACAATTATGGATAAGCACATAGATATTTTAATAATCTATATGTTTATTAAATTGGTTAATTTAAAGTATTTCAGTCAGTGTTTACAAGAACAACTTGAAATCTCTGGCTTGCAATTTAAAAAATAATTTTAAGTGCAAAGAATTTATGTGGTAAAAAACAAAGATCACAATATTTTATAAATAGCATGCATTTGTTTACAATAGAGGGGTTTGTATTTTGTTTCTTGGAGATCACATTTTTTGCTGAAACTTGCACCCATAATTTGTATTTCTTTGCACTGCTATATTTGTACTTTTGTTCTCAACTAATCAATTTTAACGATACAGAAAGTATGTGGGTAGATTATTGTTGTTTCAGTTTTCCCTTAAATTGTGTTGATTTAAATTCACTAATTTTCATTTTCTGTGAAAGTATCACTCATAATGCACTTAAATTGGTAGGTGTTGTATATCCCTATTCATAATATGTATTGGTGTATTCAGACAAGTCTAAATTGTACAGTGTAATTAATGTACAGGTATCTGGAGGTACTGCTTGCATAATGTTTTTGTTGTACATACATTGTACAATTACTTTGTAAATATTACTCATTACCATTGTTAAAATGGATGAATTAATGATTTTAATGAATTTTTTCACATGAGTGTGGTATAAATTGGGAAAATCTGTGATCAGCATGTGGGCAATTTGTTGAACTTCGGTTGAGACAACTTATTTGATTTCATTGATGATCATAGCCATTATTCATGATAGGGTATTTATTGCCTCGATTTTACCAGCGATATCAAATAGACATGGGCAGTCTTGGCTACCTGGCAAATTTAAAGGCAGAGTTTCTAAATCTACTAATTTAACTAGAAAGTTTTGGTAGTGTATCTTGCACATAAGCTGCAATGGGTCAAGAATGTATCAAAGTGTGGTTCATACAACCTTAAAAAATCTTGAATTTGAGGAGCTTACTGGAAACTCCCTGAATTTCAAACTTTTTAAAGAGAGAAAATTCAAATCATTATCAGGTATTAAAATGGCTATTAGTTTTAAAATTAAAAAAGGAGATGTGAATTGGCATTTAATCGGATTTTTTCTCACGATTGCATGTGGAGAAGAGAGTATATTTTACTAAAATTGTGCAAGGACAAAAGTTTCCTTTTCTCATTCCCATTTTGTGAGTACATTTTTGAGCAGTCACCAAGTGCAAGTTCAGCATAGGCATATGTGCTGATGGATCAGGGCCTTCACTATTTGTAATTTAAGTGAATAGTGTAGATACTTAACTGTTAACATGTCAGTTTACAGCAGAAAGCTTGTTCCTCATTAGGTACACTGTATAAACCAGTTTATAGTGCAGCTTTAATTTACACCAGTTACTTTTCTAATGTAAATACTTTGCAAAGCTGTTTATGATGAAATGGACCTATGATGCTCAACTTGTAATAACCCACGTGTTGAAAAATATTTTGAAACTTGCCTTTATAGTTTTTGTTGGTAATCCATTGCCCATGTAGAAGAAAATAGTTCCAGGTAATTTAGGATCTTTGAAATGTTTAATGGACATTGTTAAGTGGTTACATTTATGTCATTTTGATTTTGACAGCTTATATGCATTTTTGTGTAATGTTGATTGCCTTTATGCACAATTTATGTTATAGCAACTTTAAACTATGCTGACTGCTGTAAGACCTTTTTTTTTCCAGGGTTAGTTTAGTTATTTGTGATTAGTCCATAGAGTTGCTTAAAGTTATTGATGTATTGATGTAATCCTAATTTTTCCAAGGAACCGTTGAAGTGTGCATTATTTAGAGCTGATTTTTTTTTTCCACTTTGGTTTTTATGCGAAGTTATGCACTTGAACCATTTAATCATGGCAGTTCGTCATGTATCATATCATTAGGCTTATAATTCAGTCTTTGTATATTCTATTGTAGGTCTGTATATTGTGGGATTTTTTTAACATATTCATTGTAAATTTCTTTCTTTCCCAAACTGTTCATTCTCACTGACATCTGCTGATGAACCGTTGCAGCAGTCCATTTCTGATTTATACAATACAGTTGTATAGAAATGTACAAAAATAAACATAATATTTGGTATGTACCTGTGCACAACACTTAACCTAGTGTTAAGATATAAATCTACCATCTACCATTTTAAATGATGTGAGGGCAGATGAGGACCAATCTTGACTACTAGAAATCATGCCTAGAATGAATAATGTAATTCTAACATTGGGAGCATTTTGCAACAGCACATCTGGGCCTACACTGTGTTCAGTTAGGTGGGGGTTGTGCAGGAGTACACTTTGCAAAACTGTACATATATTTGGCATGCACAACAGCAGTTTGTAAAAATATGGAGGTTGGTAGAGTTTTATTTTGCTACAGTAACTGATGCTGAATTGTCCGTTTCATTTCATAATCATATAGTTACATTAGCAGTGAAGGAAATGAAGATATTTGCATGCTATATTCAAAGAGGTTAAAGGTTACATCATCAACTGCAAAATATAGCATCTTCCCCAGTAAATGTGGTTGCACGCAAGATGGGACAAACTTTATAGCAGTGAGGTTTAAAAAGTTCCTGGTCTGGATTATCATCTTTGAGGGTATGAAATAAGTTGACAGGTTGTGGATTAAAGAACTTATGGGGTGGCCTGCTGCACATCCTCTGATTCTTTGCACAGGTACTTGTGAAATATTTGGAGGATTACTATGGAACTTTACACATTCATCCCAAGGTTTAGTTGGTACAAAATGAAAATGTTGCTGCTCAGACATCAGTAGCTCTATAGATCTACCAAAATGGACATCGTGAGTTCTTATCGCTACTCCAGAATGGATGCTTAAATCAAAATGAGGTATTAACAACTTGATACGATGATGTCTTGTGGTCACCGTGACAGCTATCTTGAAATTTTTATCACTACTCCTAAACAAAATGTATCAACAGTTTTCACAAAAAAGGCTGAATGTGATATAGTTGGTCATGAATAAAAATTTTGCTGATTGGACGACTTTAAATGTGGCTGCCATGTCAGCCATCTTTGAACTTAAGATACGGCTACAGTAACTTTTTGTTCCTAAAAAGAACACCAATCTTAACAAATTTGAACAATACCATCATAACATTGAAGCAAACATAGTTAGAAAATTATGTCAGTCTATTATCAAATATGGCCACTAGTACAAAAAGTAAGAGACATTTATGCAACTTTGTTTTTAAAAAAAAGTCACCCAACAGAACTTGACAACATTGACAGAACACAGGTATAGAAGCCTTTCACTATTGGACAAATGACGCTGATGTGCCGTCAAATATGCATGAAGATGTCCAAACTTTAGAAACCTCTAAACGAATGTTTTCGTTTGTAATCAGCAAGTTTGGAAACTATACAGAATGCATCCTACTGACACAGATTTCTTGGCCAAATGTTCTTGCACTTTGTGCTTGTCAGCCAGGTGTGTGATCTCGGGCCCTCTTAAGCCTTTTGTTGGTATGAAGAATAGTAATCATTCCATATATTGTATTTTGGGTTCAGTTTCATGCAGGGATTTTTGATCTGATAATTTATTGTAGCATCGACAATATAAATTCCAAAAGTAGTCCATTTTATTTCTAATGTTATGCAAGTAGCACTGAATCCCATTCTCCATCTGGTAGAAGAACCAATACATCATATCATAATCGGTATGCATTCCATTATTAGGCACAATGACATATTGTCTGCTAAAGTAGATATTTTTCTTGCAAATTTCATTCATTGGGGAATTTGTATCACTGATTGTGCAAAAGGGAAATCTTGGAAAAATTGCTGCATTTATTGTGTTAAATTGCATTGCTTCATTTCATATTGATTGTAAAGTATTTTAAAAAATGGTCTAAACTTCATCAGATGCACAGGGGGAATAAAAAAAACTAGGAAACAATTGACACTGAATCATGAAGTAGTTTTATAACCAGCTGGATTTTATTAAAATGTGTATTATATTGTACATACATTGTCACATCATAAATTAGTAATTTTTTTCTGGTTATCATCCAAATGAACATATTTTTTCTTTGCTTGTGAATAGTGCTTACAAATAGTGTGATTATTGGACAAAGTGCAGATAATGTGATGTAACTGTAAATATGCATTAAAACTAAATTTTCAGAGGGTAATATAGCAACAAACCAACCAATTAAACAGTAGAAATGGACTGGTGTAATGGTTTTACGGTAAGAAATCACTGCCCAAGAAACTATTTCAAAGTTCAGAAATCCAGTCTAGCTGCAGAATTAGGAAGTCCGATTTATGGACTTCATTTTACGTACAATGAAATTGGGATGCCGATTGCTGCTTTCTGAAAATATCTACTTGGCGTTCCTTCTGTGCAACAGATTTTTTCAGAATCTGGTACTGTTTAAAAATGATAGCAAGTTGATCATCCTGGAGACTCAATCATCCCTTTTATAATAATAAAAAAGAGGCAGACAAATTAGCATGTATAAAGTTTTGATTGTTGTGATGCTGTGTTATTTGGTCATAAGGACTGTATTGTTGTGGATTGAATTGTAAATGTACAACGTCTCAAACATTCAGTCAGTATTATTCCTAACTTGAAGTCCAGAGTTGCTATACCAGACTGCTGCTATACTGGATTTGTACTTGATTGGTGGTATTGTTTTGGGTAGATTTTTCTATTGATGACCATTGATGTTGTGACGTACATATTGCTCTTGTAATATAGACTGCATAGACACGAACTTCCAAGTATAACAATGGATTACATTTGTGTTTTGCTAGTAAAAGAATAAAATCTATTCATCGGTGGTATTTTTTAAATTTTCATATTAGCAGACTGTACAACAGGCATGTGCAACTTCATCCAGAGTGCATACTGGAAAAGCGATTTTTAAAGCCACACCGTATGATGCAAGTAAGTGGATGAAACCAGGCTCCAAGCTATAGGTTGCACATGCCTGCTGTATAGGAACAGCACTGAAGAGATCATATTGCCCTGGTTCATCATTCTGTTTTACTGAGAATATTTTTAGGAATTGTAGAATCAAAACTGGACAGACTTGTTGAATTGGCATGGGAAAAAGAAAGTTGATAAGGATTATAACATAAGACAGCTCATATTAGTTGAAGAGTTTAAGAACTGTGTCCATATTGTACCTTGAGAAGCAAAAGGCCGAACATTTTAAAAATACAACTCATATAGCTGACTATTCTTTGACTTAAAAAGTTTTGTTTGTCAACAAGTCTTCTTCTCAGGGTCTTTTTTTGTATAAAAGAAATACAAATGATCTCAGTCTCAGACAAGTTCTAACAAATCTCAATCTGGCACAACTTTTAGGAATCGAGTTTCTGACAAGACTGATCAGAAATCCTTGTCTCATCGTAGCACTTATTGCAAGAAGAAAAGGCACGTTATATCTGATTGCCACAGATTGAAAAATAAGCAACAGAATAAAGAGAGCTATTCCAAAATGCCCTTATTTTTAAGGTCAGAGCTACAGTCTTGTATTGAAAGTAATACATTTGTTGAGTCAAACCAACCATATTCAAGGGTATTCATTTATTACTAGGCAATGACCTAGCTTGAGATAAGGTTGTAGGTAATCCACTTGTAACTGACCAGCCTTGTTTGGATCAGAAAGTCGATCCTATTGGGTAATTACTACAGCTATGGAAAAAAAAGCTCTTAAGAATGATGTTGATCAGGACATTATTCCTTTAGCTTACATATTTATGCTTACATATTTATTGGAAAGCCTTTTGATGAGGTCACTTGATCAGTAGAGATGGGAGGGGGGCACCTTGATCTACCATTTGTTACTGTCGCGGCGGACAACAGAAAAGTGGGGCGAACAGTGCAACCATTTTTATACCGGGCGCTTTCCCGGCCTGCTGCAAGTCCAACACATGCACGTCAGTGCGTATATATTTTTTTTTAAAAAGTGATATTTATGTCATCCCAGACAAAACATCAAGCTTTTCCAATGTGCATATTGATTATGGCACGTCAGCTTTAAATAGTCTTGCTGGGGATTGCATCACTCAGTCTGGTGAGTACAGTCCATTCTATCGGTGTCAGTTTCGTGTCTGTTTTCTCGAGTAGGAATTGATGCCAAAAGACCGGATTAAGAATCTGAGCTCTAATATCTCTTTTTGTAAAATCATTTTACAAATAAATTTCATATAAACATAAACATTGAGACAATAGATTTGATACTCGATATCAAAACTCTAGGAATTGTACACCGTTCTTCATCCAAATCTAACCGTGGGTTACATAGCAGAAAAGTTTGGTAAGATACAACAGCTAAAAAACTATGGGTGTTGTACACTACTACCTCCAGAACGCAAATTTGTCAAAGAAATCGAATCGTCTTTGTCCGAGATGGGTATAGACTTGGAAGAATTAGTTGCACTTGCTTGTATCATTGTTGAAATTCGAGCTGAAGTGGAACAATATGAGAAAGAAGTTATAAATTGACGTCTGAAATAGCTGTAAAAAAAATAAAAATAAAAAAAATATTTAAAAAAATGTGAGAACATTTTAGACTATAATGTGACTGTTTTACAACAAAAGAAAAGGTACACGATAATAACAGTGGTCATAATCATTATTATTGTTATTGTTATTAATATTATTATTATTATTATTATTATTATTATTATTATTATTTGCTTGATTAGAACAAAATGGTTATTTATTTTCCTCTGTATGTATTTGTGAGTTTAAGCTATCCAACTCGGCTAACACAGCGGCGCATTCATCTGCGGTCAGCATGGGGTCATCAGTGGCTCTCGAATACAATTTTGTATTTCTACATAAACTACTTGTCACCTTTTCATTTGTACATGAAGTCTCGTTGGTAATATTTTTCCTGTAGCACTAACAGCTGCAGCAATAATAGAGCACTAGCAGCTATTGGAACAGGGAATTCCCCCGACCGTCAGTGTTGTGGCTATTCCAGTTGCACTAATCCTCGCCGTGACCGCAGATGTTATACCACGTGGGACGTCTATGATTCTTACTGGCGCGTTTATATCAATGAAGTATTCATTGGCGTTTGCCTATTTCCGTTTAAAGTTGTGTCTCTGCGTTGTAGAGTTTGTTATATCGTAACAGCTGAGGGTCCATTATATACTTACGCTAACACTATTTATTGACCTGTCGCCTTTTTCCAGTTTTATTGACCCTTCTCTGGGCTCAACGGTGCGTGTATACGGTCGAGGGTTGAGGTCGGGGCCGTTGGACACCGAAGTTTGTATCACCATGTAATGTTATTCGATACATGCCATTGTGTTAATGTAAAAAGTTAAAATGCTCTTCATATTTCACTCGTATCCGCCCCAGTTACAACTACGCGTGGAATTCACTGATTAAAGTCTGTTCTTCTATTAATTATCCGAATTGCCTGCTGTATGCCGCCACTATATCGTTCATCGTACTTGTGCTCGAATTGAGCCGTGTCCCCGGCGCAGCTAATTGACGAGTCGTTGGGTTGCCACTAACCCGAATACCACTTTAGTAACATAACTATTTATGTTTGCATACACGCCATCATACAGGGTTTGTCTGGGTTCTCCATTTGCCTTTCCAAATCTTTTTAGAACTCGACGAGGACAGAGTTTACCAAACTGCATCCCAAACTTCTGATTTCCTACTTGGTTAAATCAAGATCAGTTTGTAACGATATAATTTTATCCTGCGGTGTTTCCAGCATTGTTAGGTTCTTGGCAATATCAACAAGTTTCATTGGAATTTCATTATGTTTTTAGAAGAAACAAAAATAAAAATGGTGGTTTTATTGTAGTTGCGGAAATAATTGATTTATCAACAACATCTAGCATGGTTGCAAGTCTTCATACCGATCTTAGTAATTTTCTAGTTCAGATTGTACCGTTTCAACGCTGTCCCCATTCCTTCAGCTTGGTTAGTTTCATTTCAGTATCAGCAAGATTTGTTGTAGCAACATTAGGCTTTCTATCGATGGTTTTAGTGTCGTCCTGTACATTTGCACAAAAACCATTAATTGCCTTGTCTAAGTTCATAAGGGTCATATTTCTGCACAGCGGATTCGATGTCCACACGACGATTTTGTTGTCGTTCATGTTGAGTACTCCCCGCATTGTATCTCTGGGGGGAGAAAACTGACTTTGCATTTTATCTGCGTTAAGCGTACGGGAAATCCAGAATCATTTTACATACTTTGGTGATTTCGGCGAAATTGCTGGCGGCTGACCCTTGCATTTCAGAAATATCAGTTACTTTAACATTGCTGGTTTTTATGTGGTCAAATTGATTCTGTATTACGACACTATGGTCTTAAAATAAGGAATAGAAAAGAGTGAGAAGCAACAAGCTTTGTAAAATTCAGCAAACAGTTTATTCCCCTAGAATACAAAATAAAAATGAAGCAAGAAAAAAAAAATAGCTTAAGGTATTGGGAATTAAATCCCAAATCTTGAATTTCTAACCCAAGTCCTAATGAATCTGAATAAACTTTAGTGGTATTCCGAACTAAATCCAACGCTGGAAGTGTTGATGTGCCTATGTTGTGGCGATGTGCCAGCAGTCTTCTGTTATTATTGTCATGTGCAGTGCGTGCTCAGCCATTTAACAGCGTCATCATCAGCAACATGCAGAGCCTGCAGTCCACATGGGAACTTTATCAGTGGACAGTTGTTCACAATGTGTGACATGGTCTGAAGAGCTCCACAGCAACAAGAAGAGTTAGTGGCCTGGCCCTATCGGACAAGGTTGACTGCACAGTGACCCTGTCCTGTCCGAAAGCAGTTCAGTGTGGTCCAGAGATGACATGGAAGGTTGAAGCCAGGAGGGAAGACAGATGGCTCAGCTATAAGGGAGTGGTCTACAATATCTGTTGAAGACCACTCGACACTCCATGCTGAAATAGCTGTCATATCCTCCGGCATCGGACCTAACTAGTCTTTTGTTGAATCACAATAATATTATGCATGAATATATCATTTGAATTTCACTATGAATCCAAGTCTCTATGTCCAAGAATATTATTTTTGAGCCCTTTGTATTTCCGGATAAGAATAATTTGAATTAAATAATTTCAGCCAAATCAAAATAATGTTCAGCAATATTACAACTTGATTATGCTCAGATTTTATAGCACAAGTGATTGGCTTTCCAGTAAACAAGATTTATGTATATAAAAAAAAAAAACTAAGTCCTCAAAAGAAAACCCAGATGAGCATCAAAAGTTCATTGTTTTAAAACAACTAGAAGTTGTGTTACAATAAAGCAAGGGGCCCTGTGGCCGAAAGGTCTAAAGCGCTCACCGTTACGGATCACTGCCATCTCACCTCTGTCTGCGTGGGTTCTAGTCTCGGGCTTGGCCAATGTGGGTACATGAGAAAGTTTGCCAGTAGCTTCTTGTGGGTCGGTGGTTCTTTTCTGGGGTTTTCCTGTGTTTTTCCTCCACCATTTATACTGGCCGCCATGTGCTGAAAAATGGCGTTAAACCCTACAACGACAATAAAGCATATGACAAACAACATGTACACAAGATCTAGCTATGTGAAGAAATTCAGATGTCCTGGACTCGGCTTAAGATAATAATACATATAAGTTTTCCAATGTTGTTTACAAAACTGTCACTGATTTTGGACAAGGTCAGCTATTAGATACAATTTTACATTATCCATAGCATATAATGAAATTAAAAAAGAAAAAGATTAACTTACAAGCAAGTTAAATATGCATAATATTTTGAAATATAAGTTCGTTCTTATTTACCCCGGTGTAGTACACTAGTGCAGCTAAATCGTCATTTGATGCAAAATTTCATGTGTCCACAAGTGCAGTTTGTTTGCCGTCTTCGGTGCATTTGGTTGTTCATAAATATCTGTGGTTGTGTTGTTATTTTAATTGCATCAATTTTTAATTGCCAGGGTCGGTGGTAACATTCTAAAACTCGCAGTGCTGTGTATTTGTATAATGCTTTCACCGGCTTGGACGAGGCTGTCACGGCAATAAGTGTAGTTATAGCTTCTGCCCCACATATAGGAGGCTCTATCGTGATTTATGTTAGCAGCTTTGATAACCTGAGAGGTTTATCACTTTCATTCAAGGTGATATACTTGATAAATTCTTGTGGTAGCGCCAGACCATATGAATCAAAATATTAACATTACGTGGATTAATGTAATAAGCAACCCAGTGAGTATTGGGACCTTCATGTGAGTCTATATCAATTATTCCTGGGTAATATATTGCAAATAAAAATACCTGTCTTTTATTCGTTTTTTCTCTGCCATTTCAAGTAAACCAAAATTCCAAAGCAGTGCTACGGGGGCAGTCGTAACCTTTTTGCCAGACCTTGGGGTTAACCTTAGACCCAGGCCTCTGTTTTTCTTTTCTTTTACATTTTTTATTTTTTTTTATTTTTGGAAGGGGGTGTTTTCCCACAGGCCAATTCGCCCACCTATTAACATTTTGTGCTATTTTAGTACCGGCATATCCTGCAGCGCCGAGCTTGGCGGCTTTTGCAATGGTTGGTGCTGCAGCAATGACGGAGGCTTTTTCAGCAGCTAGCAGCGCTGGTATTGCTGCGAGAAGGGGGAATATTTCACCGGATTTGGACATGTGTGTGATCTCGGTTGTAGATAACGTTATTTCTGTTCCACGATGTGCTTTGCATGCCTCATTGAAATGAATCGTCTGTCACTCGGTTAGCGCTAGTTTATTTGCTCCCACCCGCCCCCACCAGTTCTGTGTTTGATAATTGCATTGTTGCTCCACAATTTTTTGGCGGCCGATCATAGTTTTGTAATTTGACTCAATTTCACATCCACGTGGTTGTATGTGCTATTGGGCATGTTTATATTGGTAGCGCGCGCATAATCAATTAGAATGCTAGCATTCCACTACATGTTTTCCATGGGGGCGTTGGCGACTCGTTCGTCCACCAGCCCCCTCGAGTATCAGTGTTTTATCCGACAGTACTACTATGATATATCTGTAATCGTCAATGCCAGTGTCTGTCTAATCCACACAGGCTCTGAAATGCATGTCGACGATGCTTTGTCTGAGCAAATCCAGATATTCCAATGACAAGTAATAAATTGGGTACAATGTTGTGAGATCCTTTAAAAAATCTTAAGTCCCATGTCAACATTCTGGTAGCATCCCATAAACAACGTGTGCGATACGCACTTGCAACATGATTTTGATCAAAATCCAGCTGGTTTTCTTCGGATAGTTCTTGATGACCGTTTAATTAGAGGGAAACTTCGTTGACCTAGTCGGTCAAACACCATGAATTTTTTTTCTTGTTTTTTTAAATTGTTCAATATCCTGAAACACTAAGAATACATGTAGAAGTGCAGAAACGCCCTGTTGTTGTGCGATCTGCCACACAAACAACCCACTGACAGCACTTTAATCTGTAAATGTCATCATCGTCAGCAGCTCAGTGTTGATTGACCACCTCCTTGCATAAAACTAAGTAGTCACTGTTCTTTAGTCAATGATGGTGTCAGCGTGGGTATCCACAGCAACAATTTTGACAGTATAATTTCCATCTAACACTCTTGTTGCGGCATCATTTACTCCAGTAGCATGCCAGATGGCCTCATTGTCATCACTATGTCGTGTCAGCACAACTGTGTGCATGGACCCCCCCCCCAAAAAAAAATAACTTTTCTAACATTTCTACAAATCCAAACATGTGTTACAGTGGAATTGACCTCGACCATTAATTTGTGCTCGTCGCGTTGCAAATCCCAGGTTGAAATTTTCGTTGGTTGGCGACGAAACACCAAGTGGAACAGCTTGTTAGTCTGTCGTTCCTGCTAACTTAGCAGTAGTTTCGGTGGCTGGAGCGACAAGAAGTGTAACTGCTGAGATCCGTGATGTCCTTGGCGAACATTATTGAGGGTCCTGCACTGCCAGAATAATCATCGAGGTATCATGCGAGGCCAAGTATAGCATGTAGCGACTGCGGCATTGATGATTTTACTGACCACCGCCGGCATGTCTAAGGTACTGTGCAGTGTTAGACTACTAGTGGTCCGACCATTAATGGTCCGATGCAATCTATGGTAAAGTCCGTATTTTATCGCAAAGAACCCACTGGATATCGCCGCTGATGCTTTCTCTTGCAAAGCACAAATGGCCTCCTCACCGACATTTTTGGCCAGTGAAATTCATGTTCGCCAGCCACTGGGGCAGATCTGCTACATAACCCATAAATGACATTGCCCAGTCCATCTCCATAATAAACTCGATATACAGGCAAGCTTAAATTTACCACGCTGATATGGGTTCTTGCCCATCGGATGGTCTCGTGATGGTGTATGATCATCATTGTTTATTTCATCGAGTGCGACTAATTGTCGCGGATCATTACTCCGCCGTGTCCATGATATACAAACTAACGGCAAGTGTTTCTCCACGTAAATTAAGCAAATATCCATCTTTATCTGTCATTGCAATTTCATGCGGGAAAGAATATTGTTGTGACACCGTAGAAACGTCTGCAGTGTGGGCAGCACTGTGATTAAGTCGCCCGAAGATTCTTTCAGGGATAAACTACACAAAATATAACCTCGTTTGGAAACACTGCTGCCCCACGATGAAAAACTTCATCAACAGCATCGCACGTGAGATTTACTGCGATCTTCGAAGTAATGTTAACTATGCAGGTGCTATGTGACGTCCATGGCAATCTAGAGAATTATCCACGATTAGTTACCCAGTCGCACCTACTAGCCACCCAAGCACGGTTTTGATCGAATATTCTCCTACGTCGACGTCATACACCGAAGATTTTATCTCGATGGCCCACTCATCGTCGTCTCGTGAACAGTAATTGCAATTTTAGAATCCTGTCCTGTTATCGGTCTTATATACCATTGAAATTCAGCACTGATTACTTCGATTTCGTAAACGCGGTCGGGAATTGCTATGGTGTGCCATTCAAGCGCAGCGTTTCCATCGCCGCCCGTTCGAGTTTACCATGAAAAACGTGTATTACTGGCTGGTAGCTCACCAAATGGTGCAAATCCAATGTTGGGCCAACTATAATACACACGCAGCTGAGCCAACGTTATATCAAGTGTGCGGCATACACATGTAGGTTTATGGCCACGCTCATGTGCAACTGCTGACAGACTGCCACTGCTTGGTTTTTGACATCGTGGGAATTGTTATCCGCATGTAAACTCCCCATAAGGGTTTCTAATCTATCAACTTGTCTCATAACGTTATCGGGACATCACTGTGCCGCTACAGTGTCATTATAGCTGCTCTCAACTGTTTCCATGGGAATGGGCTTGCTCGGTTTTTAAGATTTTTTTAGTCGATTTTTTAGATGTTCGGTTGATTTTGTGGCTGGAGCTTTACTTGATTTTTCAGCTTGAGGTTCAGATGATTTTTAACCACGCTTATATTCAGATGGGTAAAACCCTGGTTCTTATGCAAATTCTTTCCAGCTGGGGTCATCATCATTTACTTTATTTAAACCGCTAGTTCCGAGATAAACCCATCTGAACCAGTCTCCCTTTGATCTGGGATTTTTTTCGCTTCATTTCATGTTTGTATCTGTCGTCATACTCATGGCAAATTTGGCGGCATTATCAAAAAGTTTCTGACGAGCATCCTCGTAAAAACATTTACCATTGTTTGTATTTTTGATTCATACTCTGGTGGTTCCTCATATGCAGACTTGTCAGCAATATCACTGACTTCTTCATGTGCCTTTTTTGCGGCAATTTCTGCTCATTCTGTTTCTACAATTGGCATCTCTGATTTGTTCCGGCATGTTTGCTGTGGCACCCCACATTGTTTCAATGTCCCTCGAAAGACTTTTAGTGTCTGTGCAGTTACTCCTACTGTCGCGTCGATTTCCTTAGACAACTTTATTAATGGGGAAAATGTTTGTTTGAATCCCTCGTTGACTTATGCGATTGTAATAGCTTGCGCACAGCATCACACACAAACTGGTAAATAATGTTGCAGCGTTGTCAGACGCTCCTGTGTTAGTCGTTGTGTTTTATTCATTATATTCCGAGTACATATTTAAGTCATTGTGAATATTTTATCAATGCCAATCCGGTATCGCACTGGCGTTGAAACCCATGTGAGTTGCTTGTGCATGCCAAAACATGTTTTTTTGAAACGGAACACGATGTAGCATGAATATTTCTGAGCATATACAAGTCTACTCCATGGAAATGAATAACATATTGTCATTGACCCGGATGACTTTGTGAATCTGCATGCAACATTGTGTGAGATAACGTCAGTGTTTTCATGTCTACCCATGGAAAATATCGCTGCTGGATTAGACTGTTTCTCAGGCATCGCGTCGTCATACACGACCAAGTTGTTAGTACCGACAGCTATGTCATCGATGGCAGGTGCGTCTCCAATGATGATGAACTCAATAATGTCATCGCCGCCGATGTTATTGGCGGCCTCGTTGTAGTCTTGCGGTACGTTTTAACACGCCTGGTCATCTGCGGTGCCAACAACTAGGTATAACTTGTCCCATTGTAGAATTCTCATAACGAGGTTTAACAGCAACTGAGTCTTACCACAACTAGACGGCGTTATGATTATGGCAGGCACACTATTATGTAGGGCCTCGTGTTTTACCGGCTGTTTTTTTTTTTGGGGGGGGGTGTCGCTGAAAAGTTAACTATGTGAATTGTGCTTGGATAGTAAACATTTGTTGTCCTTGGTCAATAAATTGGCCGCGGCCAATCTGGAAGCTTTATATATTACCGTTACCATTTTATCGTTTTACTTTCAACCATTTGCTTTTATATCGATGGACGATATGAAACCTTTTACCACTTTTAAATGATCTAGATATAACATTTCATATGGTGCTAAATAGCCTAACAATGATGGTGCACTGTAAAAATACAATCCATCAATCAATCATGTCCGTGGCCATCAATGAATTGACTACTGTCATATTGATATAACATGCCCATACGTTTGTACTGTCTGCGATGGAAGGGTGACATGGTCACAGTAGAAATAACCGGCAAGCGACCATAGTGGTGTGTGTGCAAAGAAATATAAATTTATGTCCGACAAGCAAGCTCGCAAGCAAGTTTGCGCTTATTTTTTACAGTGGTCAAGAAGTCTTCAAAGGATCTGATGGTTCGTTGGATCCTGTTGTGGACTTCTTCATTGATTACATGGTCAATGTATGAGATGCCCAAGATCTTGCAGCAGCATCTCATTTCAAAGGTTTGAATCCTTCTTTGTTGATCTGATGTGAGCATCCATGTTTAACAAGCATACAGAAAGATGGATATGAAAATCGAGCACATCAGCCTTATTTTGGAACCAAAAGCAATGTTGGTATCTTTCCATATTGGTCTCAGCCTTGTTATTGCTGCTGTTGTCTGGGCAATCCTGCAAAGTAGTTCTGGTTTGGAGCCCTCATCTGTGATAATTGATCCCAAGTACTTGAAGCTTGTGACTCTTTCCAGCTTCTGTCCACTGACCTTTAGTTCTGCACTGATGCCATTGGTGTTGTTTGTCATCAGTTTGGTTTTTTCAGCACTAATCTCCATATCGTATGCTGTGGAGGTTGTGTCGAGGTGCTCAACCAAGTCGGCCAGTTCCTTTTCATCTCCTGCTAAACCATAAACATCATCAGTGAAGTGAAACTTGGTGATTGTTCTTCCTCCGATGCTGACAGTGCCCTTGTGGTCATGCAAGGCATCCTCCATAATCCTTTCCAGGAAATTGTTGACGAGTGACAGTATACATCCCTGTCTGACTCCAAATGTTGTTTGAAACCGATCTCCTTTGCTGCCATTTATGAGAACAGCGCTGGTGGCTTTGTCATAGAGGTGCTCAACAACCTGCACCAAGTTTGAGCTGATGTTGTACTTCCTCACAGTTGCCCATAAGGCTACATGCCATACCCTATCAAAGACCTTTTTGAAATCTATAAAGACATATAGATTCTGCTGATGCTGAAGGTATTTCTTGCAAAGGAGTCTGAGATTGAAGATTTGTTCTGTGGTGCTCCTTCCTGGTTGGAAGCCTGCCTGCTCTTTAGCAGAAATTTTTTCTGCTTGAGGCTTTAGTCTGTTGAGAATTATCTTCAGCATAACTTTGCTCAGGTGACTGATAAAACTGATGATTCTGTAGTTTTGGCATAGCTCTAGGTTTCCTTTCTTGGGGAGCACGATGACTAAGGATTGAGTCCATGTGGTGGGCCATTCTCCTGTCTGCCATATTTTGTTACAGGTTGTTGTTAGGACTGTGACTGTCTCTTCTCCTGCTTGATTGAGATCTGCTGGTATGTTGTCAATGTCGGCTGACTTTCCTTTCTTTAGTGACCTAACTGCAATTTCTACTTCTTCACAAAGAATGGGGTTGTCATCAATTTCTTCTGCCTGAGGGCAATTTAGTACTGCTGGATCTCCTTGGGTCTTATGATTGTACAATTCTGAGCAGTATTCTGTCCATCGCTTGAGGATCTCTTGATCTTCTTTGAGGCATTTTCCTGATTTGTCTTGGATGGTGGTAGTTTTCCCTTGTTTATACGTTGTGAGATCTTTCACTAGTTGATATGCCATTTTGCTGTCATTTCTACTCAGACTGTCTTCGATTTTGCAGCATTGTCTTTCTATCCAGGATTCCTTTGCCTTTTTCATGCTTTTCCTGATCATGTTGTTTACCTCTCTGTATTTTCTAGCTCCTTCATGATCTCTTTTTCCCTTTTTCAGTAATCTTCTTTTGTTGCATAGCTCAAGGACATCTGTTGTTTTCCAATGTTTCTTTGTTCGACGATATTTGCCAATGATCTCGCTACTGTGCTAGTCACAGCTGCGTTGAATGTGGTTGTTAAGGACTCTATGTCGGTGTCTTGGTAAACAACCATAGTGATCTAGTGTTTACAATCTTAATTAATTGCCTCCCACTGCTAACTTTGCACGCAGTTAGTGAACTAATGTTATTTAATGCATCAGTTAACTCGCAATCAGCTATATGTCGGCGAGTTTAATCAGGATTACGGTATGCAAGTTCATGTCCTAACATACACGATCTATCTCATTGACTGGATTCTCACGATCGAGTGGAATGTCGCGTGGATCAAGTCAGATATCTAGTTGAGCCCCAGGGCCACAATAATTATACTCTGGTAAATGTTTCTCTCCTGGGTATTTTGCCCTTGGCGGTAATAGAGTCGCCTCCCCAAATGACAATTCAATATTGCCATAATCAACAAGGTCCTTTGTCATGGTTACGTCATCCTGACGTGCCTTGAGTGTAATCGACGTCGAGTTGATTATCAATACGATCTATAGCACATTGTCTGGAATCACCAGCGGAGTAATCCAATAACATTTTGACATTGCATAGCACGTAACTTTTTTTGTTGTTGTTGCGCCAACTTGATGATGTGATATATACTCAACCCACGACACAGCAAGATATGCAATATTTGACCATTCTATGTGATTGTCAATGATCCAGACATGTTGTGGGTTCTTTATATTTAATCCTTGTGATGAATCAACAGTGATTGTGTATCCAAGACACCATGGAGACAAATCATTACTCATAGCACGTACAACTTCATACAAGAGCACATTGACTATATCACTAAGTTCAAGCTTGAGAGTTGTTCCCATACCTGGTATTGACACATTACTGTTTTGCCTCCGAGTTTCCACCGGTCTGTACACAAGTGAGACATATTCCTTTGGGGTATTTTTCTTTCTAGTTTTAACAATTTGTGCTGAAGAGTGTCACCAATTTGTTTTTGTGTGACCAAAATGATGTCACTGGGGGACCAGGTGGCAAGAAAACCATCTTATGTGGTTTTGGGGATCGCCTGAAGCATTTTCTCACATTCTGATTTTAGTCGCATCACATAGTTTATTATCCTTGACACAATAATTTTATAGAATTTGTTTATAATGATCCATGTTGGACACCAACTGGTCATGGGGAGTTTATCAGAAATAGTTAATATGATACACCAGCAGTCTGTGGTGCCACAAAAATGATTATATGATACAGATTTATGTAACCAAAAGGTGTATTACTAATGAGCAGTTAAAGGATAAAAATAAAAGGATGAGAGGGAAGGATAAAATGGAGAGGATAATATATGAAGGTTTCCAGCCAAAAGGTAATGTAAATAGTATGCATAAATTAAACAAGAATAATTTAGGGTGACTAAATGTAGATGTTGGCTAGAAACACATGAAAAGGTTGCACACAAGATATATTTTAGAATAAGTATTAACTTCTTTCAAGAAGTTTAAAACACAAAACACATTTAAGCCATCAGAATGTTCCTTCATGTGCTGAACACTGTAGTAATGACTGCATGTAGATTGGAGATTGATATAAAGTGCTTCACAGTGAAAGGTTCATTCCAAGAAAGGCATTTGGGTGAGTCTTCACCCTTAAATATGTAAGACTGGGTTATACAAATATAACTAGTTCTAATTCTTGCAATGACTAACTCATCTTTATGAATGATTATGTATAAAGGATGCAGTTTGCCTAAGTTAGGTTTGACAACATGGAACTTGTTATTAACAGCACAATTCCATGATGCCTGCCACATCGGGCTATTCCATTTAAACATACATCATACCCTGGGAAGACACTTTTTTAAAAATATAAGCCAAGGCACTCAGATTACTCAAAAGAGTTCATCTGAAAATAATACAAAATTCTAAATTGCATCTATGGGTAACTATTATACATTAAAAGTGCCTTCCCTGGGTCCCGTGTATATTTTACTGAACAGCCCGTACTACAAAAGAAATTTTATCTAATTGGTTACAGTGACAGGGCTTGAAAGGATGAAATCATAAAGAAGTTATGACAGGAAAAAAATTAAGTATTTTTTTTATTCCTATCACTTCTCTAATAGTAAGTGGTTCAAAGTGTGACCCGTCTCATTTTTAAAATTCTTGAAATATAACATTTTCAGAAGTAATGTTCTAACCTGGACTTTCAAAAAACAGCTATTACCACTCAGTTGTTTCCAATACATGGGACATAAATATGTATAAATATGCATGTCCAAATCAGTATATCCTCGATCAACATGTTCATATCCATATGAACTTCAAGATGCCCAGATCAGGTAAAATGTTAACAAATGGCATGATGTAGCTGTAGTGTACAATGAATCATACACAATAGTTTTATCTCAAAAGCAAAGATGACAAACAAAACAATTTTCTATAAAACATTTTATTACCAACTGATGCTATGGTTGGGAAGAGAAATGACTTTACAAATGATGAAACTTCTACTTTATCTATGAACCATTTTCTAGACCAAACAAAAGTAAATATACATGAATTTGAAACCATGAAATGATTATTAAAGAAATTTCAGATAAAATCTTATCAAAAATAATCTCCAAGAATTGCATAGTATACGTCCTGCCCTTTGTGCTCTGTGTAGAGAACTTCAGTGTTTTTGCAAACACGTCTTCTTTCTTGCCTAAACAAAAGGCAACCATAAAGTTGTGCTGATATATGTTATCTAAAAAGTACTGTTGTTGTAAAAGATCATTCTTCTTTTTCTTTCAGTGACCTTGACCTTTCAAATTTTGACTAAAAAATCAAATTTTTCTTAATGCAAGAGATAGCTATCCACAATGTTTTGTAACTACAGATAGTCGTTTTATTCTGCTAAACCATATTTCTTCTTCAGTCAGTAACCACGACTTTTAAGCCAAATATCAAGAGAGGTCTTCCTCACTTTAAGTGCAAGCTATCCATAAGCTATGGTAGCCAGTGTTGTACAGTGCTGAATTATTAAAGTAATTGATTACTTGAAATACAAACTCGTAATTCTAATTAATTCCTGCAATACAAAGGTAGTCAGTACATGTAATTGCTTACATATTCAAGAAATGTAATGCAAAGTTACAATTACATTCAAATTACAATTACTATTTGTCATAATCTGTTTTTAATCTGAAAAAATCCACAAATCCCAAAAATTGGGAGAAAACAGGTACTACTTTGACTTATATTAGTTGTAAATCTTCAAACTACCAAATGACTTTATCACTGTCCAAGAATTATCTAAACATCAGACTCGCATTATTTGTAGTTTCACTAAGCTGGCCCTATGACGAAAAACATCACCAGCATACTACCTGCTGATTAGTAGTGACATGAAATAAGCACTGAACAAGCGTAACAGTTAAATACAAGGGGCCATTCCATTATGCTCATTTCTTTGCAACCTGTAAAACTAGTCAAATTTACAAGCATTATAAATACAATATCTTGCAAGATTAAAATTGTGAAACACAAAAGAGTTCACATTTATAAAGTCAATATAAGTCAATTGCTGCATTCTATGATTTGGAATGCAAAGAAATGTGGCATTCAAATTTCAATTTAGTCAGAAAAATGACACCCTGAAATGCATCATTATCATCGTCAACATGTTACGGCAGTTATTAATAATAATGTAAAAGTCGTGAGAAAATTAACCTGAAAAGACAGACTGACTGAGAAGGTAAAACTTGCAGAAAGACTATAAGGAATCAAGATGAATACTGTCAACAGTACATGGTATGCCCTCTATATATGTGAATCCAATTCAGGTGCATTTTCTTTGTTAGGTACAGGGACCCTGACCTTTGACCTTTAACCCGATGACTTATTTCTTACCCTAAGAGCAGTTAATCAAGAAATTTAGGATAGGACATGATGAAATGTTGTTGCACATAAACCACTACTGTTCTTTAAGTGAAAAGTGACACTGACTTTGCAGTACCAAAATATCAATTGGGTCCCATCTACATTGCTGGTAACTTTGATGACAGTGAACAATACTGATTGTATGGAAACATTTTCCTTCCTTTAATCACGGGTCATAATGAATGTGCCAGAAGAACAATTTTCACCTAGGACCAAGTTGACTATGGGATGAATACTTTCATGTGAATCCTTCAAGTACTTGAGGAGTAGTTGCAATAAACTTGTGAATAGACAGATGACATACATCAGACTATCCCATAAGATGTCCTATTCTAGGGCCAGTAAACTTGTGGTAATGAATAGACAGATGACATACATCAGACTATCCCATAAGATGTCCTATTCTAGGGCCAGTAAACTTGTGGTAATGAATAGACAGATGACATACATCAGACTATCCCATAAGATGTCCTATTCTAGGGCCAGTAAACTTGTGGTAATGAATAGACAGATGACATACATCAGACTATCCCATAAGATGTCCTATTCTAGGGCCAGTAAACTTGTGGTAATGAATAGACAGATGACATACATCAGACTATCCCATAAGATGTCCTATTCTAGGGCCAGTAAACTTGTGGTAATGAATAGACAGATGACATACATTAGACTATCCCATAAGATGTCCTATTCTAGGGCCAGTAAACTTAAACAGTACTCCCAAATGCATGCTATCTGGAAAACTTTGTTACTAGATGTTTTCAGTTACTGTGCAGAACTAAAAATAGCACCAGAGAGACTGACAGAGATCACCACAACATAATTCATTATGCCTTAACATTTCAAACCTCTGTAAATAATCAATACATCTGCAGTTACATCCAGCCTCTTCCAAAGTTTAGCATGGAACCAATATACATAACTCAAAATGACACATGAACATGTTTTATGGATGGTTACAATGCTGGTCATACTGGCTGTCACAATGGCATCATTTTCGTTGAGGACCAACAACACATTATAAGTCAAACGAAAAGGACACATCTATAATAATGTTCAGGACTAATACCAATAAGATGATTTTCAAAATGGCCACCATGGCAGCTGTAAAATTGGCACCATTTAGATTTACAACCACGTCGATATTCCAAGTATCTGATTGAAAACCCCACATCAATCTACACATTCATTCAGTAGAGTACTGGTAACAAGATTTTCAAGATGGCCACCATATTAAATGTTGCAATGTCATTTAGAATCAACTAGACCTTAGGGTGTATATTTGTTAAGTTTCAAGCCAATCTAAATAGTTTAGGAGCAGTGATAACAAATTGTGCAAACTGATGAACAACAGGCTATGACATCTCTTCTGGTATATGGCCAGTACAGATACAAAATGTGGGACTGTGTGCTAACAACTACCAGCTGGAGGATCTATGGATAGACTGCCAGTAACTGGTACACCTTTATTGATTGCTGGCATTTTCGTTTTATCTGAGCCTTTGAACCTCTGTTTAGGACATGTTTCTACTTCTGCATGTTCTGTCAGAGTATATCCTGGTAGAAGTCCCTCCTTCAGCAGGTGACCAAAAGGTAATTTAAGGATATCTAGTTCTTTTTTGGTCCCCTTAATTCTTCCTGAAATAGATGTTTGTACAACTGCATTTAAAAAATAAGCATATGTGCAGTAACTTTCATATGAGGTCTGTTAAGTCTTTGTAATATATAAGGATAATGTACATATTTACCTATCAGTTCTAAACTACATCACCTGGTTGTAGATTTTCCATGGTAATCTTGGAAAAATCATGGAAAACCATGGAGATTTGGACTAATATTGCAGGGTACGCTGGAAAACCACGGGAGAAAATACAAGCAAAAGCATGGAAAACTCGGGAAATTCTAGCAAAGAAAACCCTGGAGTATTTGGACTAATATTCCAGGCTCTGTCCAGGGTAGGTTGGAAAACCCTGGAATATTGGCATGGAAAACCAGGGCCTGATAATTTTATTTCTGTCTGATTGATCCAGGACCAGTAGGAGCCTACACTGTCCAGGTCTGCATAAGTCAAGGACCGGTCCAAATAAAGACCACCCTCTTTCTTCTATCCTTCTTACTGAACACAATCGTCCATGCATGCGTGCCATCAATCAATGATCTCCTCCATTTCATCTGTGCAAGCAGTAAGCCAGACATGATTCTATATGGATGTGAGTGAGTGTACAGGGCAGATCATGATACCTGTGTTATACAATATCACAATTTCAACTTTATCATGCAGTCTGGAAAGTCACCATGTCCAATACAATGCCCATAACCTTTGCAGCACCGCCTATTGCTGTTAAAGGAATTAGGTTCTAGAATCAGGTGATAACATTCACACAAACTATTGTGGCATAAATGGGATGCATCAAGCTCTTTTGGAATGTTCAGACTTCTCATTTTTACCATTAATGTCAGCTGGTGGACATGCTTCTTTTTCCATATATTTGTCTCGGGATCCCTATATCACAATTAACCCATATAACCGATATGATGTTACATTTCCTGTCCCATATTATACAATCAGTATTAGGTGCAGGCACAGAATTTGAAGACATTTTCTCTGACAGGCTTTGAAATAAATCCTCCATTGAACTTGTATATGGTGTAGGAATATACTGCTGCTAATAATAATGAGTATCTTCTCCAACAGATACTATGTATGTGAATTTTTGGGGAAAAAATTTGAATTTTAAATCTTTTTGAAAATTAAATTCTTTAAAATTTTAATTGGTCTATTTTTACAATCAATATATACAAGATAAAAAAATTTCCCTAATAATAAACATTTCATACAAATTCAAACTATATTAAATACACCACTGACAGGACTCGGATCACAATGAATTTTCCTATAGTCTCTACAGTTGTTTATCAGTACTGAACTTGCTACTGTGTCTAAATCATAATAAATCATATGTTAATGTCAAATACCTTCAAAGATGACTTCACAGTGAAGTTCTTGTCATAGGGTATTAAGCATTTTTTTGAGAGGCTGGACTGTAAACAGAGCAACATGCAATGGACCACAGATATCACTTCTGGTGCATCACCAAGGCCTTATTACTCAGTGTGCACTGTTGCCAAAATACTCACAGACAACCACACCATAAGCTCATATTCTAAATAATAAACAATTACCTTAAATCCATACCAAGAATGCCTAAATCTAGTTCTTGTATCACCACCAAAATGAGATGGGAAAAAAAATGCTCTAAAAATAGACTAGGACAAAATCCAGGGTACTGAACTGGAAGTAATAATTGTGACCCGATTCCATATGATCTACAGGAAAATGAAAAATAATATTGATTACCTAATCTGTGTTTAGTTTATATATATATATAAGTCTATGTTTTCTTGTACAGATGCAGAGCTCACCTTTGGTACCTGCAATGAAAAAGAGTTGCTGTGAAATGTTCTGATTCGAAATGAGAATACATTGTCGAGATCTTAATTACATCTTGCAGAAATTCTGGGTTTTTTCTGATGTCTGAATGATGGCATTGTAATTTGAAACATACTTCAGCTTCTGCATACCAGCCATCTTTCAGAATTACACTGACTTTA
The DNA here is from genome assembly GCA_016617855.1 of Megalonaias nervosa. Classification (NCBI taxonomy): domain Eukaryota; kingdom Metazoa; phylum Mollusca; class Bivalvia; order Unionida; family Unionidae; genus Megalonaias; species Megalonaias nervosa. Next base: position 83,090 of record JAECUM010000390.1, on the reverse strand, counting down.
AAAAGAACTTGTCCCCAAATATAAAGAAATATATAGGAATTGTGTATGCAAATCCTGAAAATTATGTTGTTGTTTGGGATTTCATGCCTTTTGTCAGCACACTATAGGCTATACATGGCAGCAGGTATAATTGGCAAAGAATCAGGGGAAACCTATTAAGAACCACCGACCCACAGGAAAGCTACTGGCTGGTTTATCAGATACAGACATTGGTTGAGCCCAAGATTCGAACCATTGCAGTGAGAAGTGAGATGGCAGTAATCTGTAAAGTCGAGCGTTTGGACCAATCAGCCACTTACAGCCCTGCCCTGAAATTTATAGGGATAATGACATAATATTTCAAAATGGACAACACATTTTCAAGTAATCAACTGAAATATCAAGATGCATGTATAATGCATTGAAATGATAGTAAAAGCATGTATAATTGCTTACAGGTACTCCTTATCTCAAACAACATAATTAACATTCTTAACAAAAATATGTGTGTGTGATTTGGATTTTTAAAGTAGTTTTAAATATTTTTCAGTCATATAGCTACAATGTCTGCAGTGTGTCAGTTTATAGTGATGCCTTTCACTGGAGCATCATGCTGCTGACATGTAGCATCATGTCCCACCCAGTAACATTATCCTGACACCAGGTTGACCAGTCCTAACACTAACCTCCTAATGCTGTGTGCAAAGTGAGGCAGCTGCTAGTACCACTTTTATAAGTCTTTGGTATGACTCGGCTGGGGTTCAAACCTGCATCTGAGGTGGATGCTTTAACCAGTTAGGCCACCAAAGCAGTCTTTAACAAATATACAAAAATAAAATCCTTACTCTCTGCAACATTCGCTTGACCATTTGTTTTTTACTCCATTTAATTATTTGTGAAGACACACAAGAAAAACGGGAAATGCTTCTCTTGCACAACTGCAAGGCTATTACAGGGTATTTGGAATAATTATAGGCAAAAAAAACATATGCATAAACAATGTGGAATGTACATTCATAGTGAAAGATACACACACTGCATGATGATGGGGTTAATGTGCAATGTACTATATATAGGTTTGTGGGAATTTAGTCTTTGTACGACAAATATAACTGACATGTAACCTCAAGAATAAACTAAAGATGGGAATGGTTTGTTGTCACCTTAATAACAAATATACACTTTGGATAAATGTATTTAGGATCTAAGGTGCTCACAATCCATTCCCTGTCTTCATTCTGAGGTTGTATTTCAACTGCAGATCTTTTGCAATTACAAATGATCTTCATGTGATTCATGCCATGTTATATCTTCAAGTATTACTCATCATTAATATGTACCTATTCTTGGACATGGAACTTCCTTTTAAGATTATGATCTTTAATGATCAACATATATGCATATATGTAAGACATTTCTAGAAAATTATGTATAATTCTCAACATCCACAAGCACTGCTTGACAGTACATTTACTGTTTGTTTGGGTAATTGATATATATACATGTATGGCTTCTGTATACTTCATTGAAGGAAATTCAATATATGAGAACAGCGCATAGAAATTGTCAGTCATGCTTGTACATCTGTAGTAAAAGATATACACACTGCATAATGATAGGGGTTAATCTGCAATGTACTATATATGTTTGTGGGAATTTAGTCTTTGTAAGACAAGTAAAACTGACATGTAACCTCAAGAATAAACTAAAGATGAGTTTGTGGGCATCTATATAATGAATATATACTTTGGATAACATATTTAGGATCCAGGTGCCCAGAAACCATTCCCTGTCTTCATTTTGAGGTTAGATTGCTACAGGTCCCTTACAATTACAAATGATCTATGTGTAACTCATAACCCTTTGTGATTCATGCATTTTTACATCCTCTAGTACAGTACAATAACATGTACCTCTGTGTGGTCATGTTACTTCCTTTCAAGCATTTAATTTTTATTCATCCTTGTATATACACAGAAATTACCTATAAAAAATATCTATAATTCCCAATATCCATGATCATTTCATGACAGTACAGTTATTGATTGTTTGGGCATCTGATAGATATACATGTATGGCAAATGGATACTTGCATGCCAGAAAGTTCCATAGATAACAAGAACTGTGCATGGAAGCTGTCAGTCATGCATGTACATTTATAATGAAAGATATCCACACTGCAAGAAAAGAAAAGATAGGAATTGTTTGTGGCAACCTATATAATATATATATGTGTGTGTGTGTGTGTGTGTGTGTGTGTGTGTGTGTGTGTATTTGGGATAAACACATTTACGATCCAGGTGCCAACAACCCACTCCCAATCTACATTTTCAGGTTACATTTCAATTACAGGTTTCTTACAATTGTAAATGATATATGTGTTACTTATAAACCCTCATGATTCATGTATTTGTGTATCTTTGGATATTTATCATTGCTGGCCAGTACAAGTACTGTTTGTTTGGGCAGATTGGATACCTGCTTAAAAAGAAAACCAATGAATCTGTCAATTATTAATATGTACTGTTGTGTGGACATGTAATCTCCTTTCAAGCATTTAATCTGATATCATCCATCTATAACCTACACCAAATAATGCCTATAAATATAATTATATTTCCAATTATCCATAATCATTGTTGGACAATACATTTATTTTAAGTTTGGTATAGATATATATATATATATATATATATATATATATATATATATATATATATATATATATATATATATATATATTCATTTGTGGCTATTGAATACTTGTTTGAGAAAATGTTAAATATACATCCAGAAGTGCACAATGCCAAATGACCATATGCCCATGTATTAATCAAAGTCCTTCAGTGATGCATGCATTTTTCATATTTTTTGATATCATAGTCATATGGTTGTTGTTGTTGTTGTAGAGTTTAACGCCATTTTTCAGCACACGATAGGGTATACATGGCGGCCAGTATTAATGGTGGAGGAAGAACCCGGGAAAACCCCGGAAAGAACCACCGACCCACGAGAAGCTATTGGCAAGCTTTCTCACATACCCACATTGGCCGAATCCGAGACTCGAACCCACGCAGACAGAGATGAGATGGCAGTGATCCATAACGAAGAGCGCTTTAGACAACTCGGCCACTCGGGGCCTCATAGTCATATGGAACTGTGAATAAATGAGTCATGTTAAAAAACAGATGGTTTAACAGTTTAACATAATTGCAGATTTAGCCAAAGTAAGATGACCAGCTGCCCACAATATGTACATATACACTATACATTGATTAGGTACACAATTTAAAGCTGTTTAAAGAACTTCAATACAAAACAGAAAAAAGCTTTTAAATAGAGTTGAGAGTGAGTATTAAATGCAAAAATTGTTACCACTGAAATTCTTGTTGATAGTTTTAATGTCATTCTTCAGTACATCATGTCATGGCCAGCATATCTGGGGGAGAAATAAACTGAAGAACCAACAACCCACTGGACACTTCTGACAAGCTTTCTCATGAACCACGTTAGTTGAACTGAGAGTCATTCTCGCACAGAGATGAAATGACATATGCGTAATTTGTAAAGGTGAGCAACTTTCAACACTCTGCCAATTGGGGCCTCGTGAACCAATTAGAATAACTGATAAACATTGCACATGATTTTGAAGTACAGTATTGTACAGGCTATATTCCTCAAAATTATTTATAAGAGCTAGCGACATCTTTCAACCACATATTCGAACATCTCTTGCCTTTACATACTATGTCAATTTTCAAACATACAGTTTATATTAAAATATATTTGTTTACTTACCAACAAATTTAAGGTCCAATGGAAATAGTTGAGAACATTCCAAATGTTTTTGCGCCATCACCAATCGAAACTCCTCTGAACTTTGTGTATATATTGAACGATAACAGCCGCTATGTTATGAGTGAAGAAAAAACTGAACTATGCATACCGGTAATCATTGACCTTTGCAAAATAATTTTGCTTGGTCCACGGGAGATAACTGCATATTTGCAAAGAAGTTTGTGGGCATATGGAGTTAAGCTGGTAGAAATTAAAATCACAGTCAAAGAAGTCAATTAAAGCAACATCGTTTTAAAATCCCATAAAACCCCTATAAACTCGTCCGATGCCCATATCCCTTTAAAGAAGCATACAAAATGGTACAAATATACCACCTAAAGAAACTATATATATATATATATATATATATATATATATATATATATATATATATATATATATACACACATACATACATACATACACACAAACATTCATATCTCTAACAGGAAATTCTTATTGCATGAAAAAATATATTACTGAATAGTTATTCTGGCAGCAGCTGCTATACTTAATAAAATTTTCTCAGCGAAAGACGTTTCAGCATATTCTATTTTCTTCTGTGGTTGTTGTGCCATCAGCTACCATATAATCTAAAACATTTTTTGCCCTATGACTGAACCGTGAGTTTACCTCGTTGTGCAAGACATCAAGATCTGGCGAGTTTTTACCATTAATTATATTTTTGATTACCACTGGGTGATAAAGACCAAGATTGGACTGTCTCTCATTCATATCAGCACCTAGATCTACAAGTAACATGTAATGAAGTAAACTAAGATCTTGAAGAATAAATGAGGTAAAAAGTTGTCGTCTGTTGAAAATTAACATCCATATCGCCATTTTGCAGCTTATTCCATGAGTGACCATTTCCGGGTACTTTTTTCTTTTTACTAATATTGTTGAATACTGTGCAGATGCATTTGCATCGTTGTTCATTGAGAGTGGCATTACATACAGATAGTTCTATATCTCTAATATGACTTTTCCTGTAATTTATTTTCGCATTCATCTTGGAACATTCATACCAATGCGCCCATTGCATTTTTCATCTATCATGTGCAAAACATAAAGGTATTTTTCCCCGAATGCCAACATGACATATTTCTCATGGAATAGGGCCTCCAACGTGCATCCAACAGTACTTGCCGACACACTATTGATCACAAAATGTTGTTTTCTCCATGTTGAGCCACTTACTTATTTTTTTTTCAAATCATACTTATTAGACTTATAACTTTCTAATTACCTGGGCAGTCTAAGAAGCCTTTTGGATGTGCAGCATTGTGCATGTGTCATACTCTCTGTATAAAAATGGTTGCATGGCCTGTACCACTTTTTGGTTGACCCCCATGCACCCCAGGGACTGTAAAAAATAATTGACCAAGGTGACTCCTCTGCTACTTTTGCTCTTAGTATTGATCAATCAGGAGGGATTGATCACAGGGATCCTTTTTGTATTACTCATTCTCCTTATTCTAATCAGGGTGACAAAAGACAGTCACTCGTCAAAAAGGAAGAAAATCACAAGATCTCCTGTTTGTGTCAGTTGGCTGTAAGCAACACTGAAGCCACAGAAGTACCAGTTTGCTATTTGATGAAAAATGGGGTCCTTACGAGAAAATGGAAACCACCTGAGATAACTACTGGTGACAAGTGGTTAGTGAGCTATCAAACTGTTGTTCATAAGTCATATAGACAGGAAATGTTTGGTCTAGCCCATGAAACTTCTTTGGCTGGTCATTTAGGGGTCAACAGGATTTATTACAAGATCTTGAATCATTTTAATTGGCCAAAAATTAAAAGTGATGTTTCTTAATACTGTAGGTCTTGTCACACTATTCAAATAGTAGAAAAAAACAATCAAAAGATACCAAAGGCTCATCTGCAACCTATTCCTGCATTTGACAAACCATTTAGCAGAAGAATGGTAGACTGTGTCTGTCCCATACCAATGATTAAGTCAGGCAATCAATAATTACTGACCATAATGTGTGCATCCACAATATCTCCAGAGGCAATTCCTTTGAGGAATATTAAAACTAACACCATAATAAAATCTTTTGATAAAGTTTTCTTTTGTTTTTTAAAACACTTTTTGGCCTTCCCAAATCCGTTGAATCAGATCAGCAAGTAATGCATGAATTTGGCTTCCAGCAATTTAAGTCATCTATCACTCTGAAAGTCAAGAGAATTTGGAAAGATTTCACCAAACTTTGAAAAATATGATTTGGTCATATTGCTTTGATATAGGAAAAGATTGGGATGAGAGTGTTCATTTACTATTGATTGCTGTTAGAAAATCAGTTTAAGAATCATTAGGTTTTATTTCTTTTGAACTAGTTTTTGGACATACTGTCAGTGGAGTTTGGAAGCTATTAAAAGAGAAACTTCTTTCAACTCAAGATTCAGAAATGAAGCTTCTTGACTATGTTTCTTATTTCAAATAAAGGTGTCCAAAGGCTTGTGTTTTCACTCTACTCATCCATAAAATGAAATTAAGGTATGACAGAAATATGGGAAAGGAGTTTTCAGCCTGGTTATGGAGTTCTAGCTCTCTCGCCAATACCATAAAATCCTCTTCAAACCAATTAATATGGTCCTTATACAGTTGAGAAAAAAAAAACGATCTAAATTATATCCAGGAAGGTGAAAACAGAAACATTTTCGGAAATATGTTAAAGGAGTATATTGATAGAGATAGCCAAGCTAAGCATTCATTCATTTGTACCTGTCCCACATAAGGAGGATTTAAGCGATGGAATGCAATCAGACTGTAGTGACTTTGGTGTTACAAATCTTTGGAATTCAGAAATACTGAATAATCTGGAACAGAAACTTTCACATCTACAGCCACAAGCAAAGAGTGAACTTGAACTAAGACAGCTATTATGTGAATATGAGAACTTGTTCCAGATGTTTTAACATGAACAAATAAAATCTACCATGATGTTGAAATTACAGATTCTACACCTGTGAAACAGCATTCTTACAGAATGAATCCTCTCAAACAGGAATGTTTGAAAAAAAGAAATTTAACATTTGCTGGAGAATGATTTCATTGGTCTTACAAATGTCAGGAGGCTTTTGATAAATTAAAGGCCATCCTGAAGAGTCCACCAGTTCTTTCAGCTCCAAATTTCAGTCAATCATTTAAATGTCTGTTGATGCAAGTGATTTTAGGGTGGGTGAAGTATTCAACAAGATAAAAATGTTGTAGATCATCCAGTGTGTTATTTTTCTAAAAAATAATTAAGCATGCACCGGAGAAATTACTTCACAACTGAGAAGGAACATTTGGCTTTGATATTGGAATTGCAACACTTTAAAATGTATATTAGTTCAGCTCCTTCTCTGATTATTGTATTCAAAGATTACAACCCCCTTACTTTTACTGGTAAAATGAGAAACAAAAATCAGAGACTGTCAAGGTGGAGTTTGATACTAATATCTAGGCACATCTAACTGCACTTTCAAGTGTATAGAAGTACTTCATGTATATTTTTGTGTCATTCATAAGATGTCATCATATGTAATTTTAATTATATGTATATTTAACTAATATGTAAAAGAAAGCATTACTGTATAAATCTTTCTTTTTCTTTATGAGGGGAGGTGTTATGTATAGTTCATTTGTATTTCGTATTGGCTTTTCTCCATGATTATTTATTATATATTTCTATATTGTGTGACTGACCTTGGTCAATACTTAACTTTAAGGCCTAACTGACTGATTTCTTTATATGTTGTACACAACATATTATATTATGTAAATAACCTTTGTCAGTAATTGAATTACATAGCTAATATTTCTCTACGAGTTCAGATTATATTCTAAGATCATTATTAATTGGAGGCAAACATAATTACACATGTTGAATTCAAGGTCTAGTTATATGAGAAATTAAAATTGTTCTAGAAGCAAGTTGTTTATGAATATGATGGGAAAATGACCCTCATCCTGGCTCTGTTATTGTGTCTTATCTGTATATATTAATGTTGTTTACTTCCAAATTACTCATTCCTATGTTAACATCGAAAGTCAAATTAGTTTTATTGTTGTGTTCAGTTTTAATTTGACAGGATTTATTTGTTTAAATTATTCACTGAAATTATGAAGTACTCTTTGACTAAACCACTATTTTGGAATTAGTGTGAATTCATTCAAAGACAATTTGGCTTATATCACTGTGATATATCAAGACTGTTAGGACATGAACACTATTCACAGGCTATTGGAACATCAGCACATTCAAAATTGGAACTCATTTGGAATACTCTATAATCTGGACTTGTTACAGAACTTTCAGGACTATTTGGAATTTAATTCATAAGTTCTTTTAAAATTTTTACTTTGTATTCTAGGTAAATAATTTATTTTTTTAATGTTACAAAACTTGTTGGTTTTTGCTATTTTTATACTTAATTTAAGACCATAGAGTCATTACAAATATATAATCCATATTTACCCAAAGATTGAACAAAACTGCTCCAGTCATTCTTACAAATGAACACTGATAACATTAATACTTAGACAGAAGTGGTAGAACCCCCAATGAAAAAGAGAACATCTAACATTGGAGGAAAGAATTAATGTAATTGAATAAGGTAAAATTAACTTACGGACAGGATAAATAAATATTACGCAAGTTAATTTTGCAGCTCAATTTGCTAATACATACATGTACCTATGATCTTCAAATATAAATGTGAATGTTTTATGATAGATGTATATCTATATTGCTATGTAAAATTATTTTCAGATGAACACATGCAATATTTTAACAATTATGAATAAAGAATAAACTAATCTGGAGTGATTGTAGGCATTTTTCCTTTATAATCAGTGTTAAATTTAGACCTTGGAAACTGGTCCTTTGCACAAACCTGTTATGAGAAACTACAAGTTTTTCGAGACTGCATTTTTTGGGGGGCAGAAGGTCTGGTCTCTTGTTACGTGTAGGCTCGTACAAAAGTAACAAAAGAAAAGAGTGAAGCAAACAAGCTTTGTATATTTTAACAAAATAATTTATTTCCCTTGAAAACAATGTAAAAATTGGAAATTGGACTTACGGTTTGTGAATATAATCCAAAAATTAATCCTAAAGTTGAAAAATATAAGTCCTATCACTAAACAGTTCTAATTGAATCCAGGTTCAAATCTCTATGAAATTCCAATATGGAGGCGATGACGTCAGATTAGGTCATTGTACAGGTGGTAACAGATCCACAACTGAATCCCAGTTTATAATGTTTCCGTTCAGAATTCCAGAATAAATTTCCACTGAATTTCTTTGTCCCAGAACTTTTAATAAAAAAGTACACTTGTTTAGTCTTCTAGAGAATAAATTATTAAATTCCAAAAATCAGATGAACTTCAAAAAACGATCTGGCAACAACAATAATAACCTCTTGAGCCCGCAAGGTTTAAAATACAACTCAATAGATCTAGTAGAAAATGGCTGTTTTAAGTCTTGATTTTAGATCACATGGTAGCTCACGTGATGGACTTACATGACACTAATTTGAACATCGCAACAGAAGCGCACAACCGGTAGGCACATCCGCCATGGAAGAACTTAACAAATCTTATTATAAAATTCAATTAAAAAAAAGTTGTTTACAAATTAGAACTATAATGCCATTAGAAAATGACCTTGGTAATAGCCAATCGTTTTATCTTGATGTTTACGAAATCTATAAACCAAAGTGAGCTAAATTTAGTGCTGAAGAAATATTATAATCTAATCGGGTCAAGCCAATTTTCCGAAAAGAGACTCAAATCCAATGAAAATTATCATTACAATAAAATGTAATGAAACTAAATTAAAAATAAAAAAGAATTTAAAACTAACACACAAGTAATTTAATTACATATTCGTAACACTCTAAAGAATGGTTTTACTGTACGACAGTAAGAGGAGTAGCAATTACAAGATTTTCAAGATGGCTGCCATGATATCAGATTGGCACCATTCTCATTTAGGATCAAACAGACAGCATAACAAGTATTTTAGTAAAAAAAAAACTGTGTTGATATGACCATCCATAAAGGATGAGTAGTAATAACAAGATCTTCAAAACTTTGGTGAAAATAATGGATGTCAGAGTGGCACCATTTTCAGTCAGAACAAACTACATATTGTAAGAAGTTTTTCAGTCAAAGCCCTATTTTAATTTGACCAACTATTCAAGAAGGGTAATGATAACAAAATTTTCAAGATGGCCACTGTGGTGGCCATATCTGATGTTCACACAGCACCAATTTCACAAGCTGGCATTATAAGTCATCAGTTAAACCCCATCTTGATATGACTTTCCATTTAAAAAGAGTAGCAATAACAAAATTTTTAAGATGAGAAAGCTATTCTGGATGTCAGATTGGCACCATTTAGTGAACATGCAGGTTAAATTAGACCAGATATGTGCAACCTACAGCATCTGGACCGCATCTGGCCCACAACATGGTTACATTTACATCAAATGGTGTGGCTTTAAAAATCATGTTATGGCCTGGGCCCTGAAGGAAACCTAGTCCATGTGGTGAATGTAGGTGTAAAGTTTTATTTGCAATCCTCCAAATAGTTTAGGAGGAGTAGTGATAAAATCTTGTGCTAATGGACAGATCTAAAACATTAAAGACAACAGGCCATTTCATAAGCTCCACTGGTGTATCACGCGAAGAGCAAAAACTTGCAAAAATATGAAATAGTAGTGACAGTGACCTCCTTTGTTTTGAGGATATTTTACAAACAGTGACGCATACAATCATCTAGTTTGAGAAATAGTATAAACAGTGTTTACAAAATTAACTTAGAGCACAAAAGTGAACTCAGGTTAGTGATATATGAGATTATGTAGGTGACAGTGCCCTGCTTTTGAAATGATGATCAAGGTCCCTCAGCTCACCATATTTCATGATTCTGTAAAACTGCACAAAACCAATTGGGTCATGATTCTGTATATAAAAACTGCACAAAACCAATTGGGTCATGAGCGAAATGCAAAAACCTCAGCTGGTTAACTGTGAAATGTAAGTCATAGTGATCTTCTTATGTGGGAAAGATTTGGCACTAATTAAGATTGGCACTAATTAAGATTTGGTACTAATTAAAATAATCTACTTTGATCCCAGCATGAACAGATGAATGAATACATACACCTAAATGATTGCTGTCAAGCTTCCACTTGCGAGAATGACACATTATACGCCCACATTTCTGTACAGAAACCATATTTCTTCTTTCTGTTAGTCTGTTAGTGACCTTGACCTTTGCCATTTTGGCCCCAAAATTAACAGACTTCTTTCCTACCCTACATGCAAGCCATCCATAAAGTTTGGGTTAGGTCTGTGATGCAGAACTAATGTTATTGAGTGGAGACCCTTTTTCTTAATGACCTTAACCTTTTGAGCCTTTTTATCCTTCTTTGTTACCCGAAGTGCAAAGCAACCATAAAATCTGGCTGAGTTATGTCATGTAGAACTCATATTATTGTCAAAATCATTTTTTTATTATACAAGTTATAGTGAAGCTGACCTTTGATTCCAAAATCGATAGGGATCTTCCTTACACCAAGTGCAAGAAAACCTTCTTTCAGTCACACTTGACCTTGTAGCTTTTGACCTCAAATCAATAGGGATCTTCCTTACCCCTAGTACAAGCCATCCATAAAGTCTGGTGACTGTAGACTGCAGACAACTAAAGTTCTTGCATGGAAACTGAACAGGTAACAGATTAATGGACATCATAACTTAATATACTCTGCCTTATGGGGCACACATTTAAAAATGTAAATACAGGTGAAACTACCAGATACTGAAAGGCAGTTGAACTGGTAATACAAACAAAATAAGGAGACTTCATGGAACAAATCATTGTAATCATAATAACATTATAAAATATAATTACTGAAATAATGACTAACAAAAGATCTTGCAAATTTATTCACTGATATTTTGTTCATTTACGTGTGCATAAAAATCACAGCTTTTCTAAACTGTATCACAAACATTGAGGTTGATCTAGAACATGGATTGACCAATGGATGGACACAAGGATAAGTAATTGCTATGTCAAGATTCCACCAAGATGGCCTTGACCAAAATCACAGAATTTTATATATATATATACTGCTACAGAAAGAATAAACTAATAACTTTATTTACACTGTAAAGAAGTTTCTGAAATTGATAGCTGATGTTTCTCAAATCTTTTATCTACAATAAATAATACAGCCTAATCTCCCTAAAGTTGGATTATACCATCTGGTGTTGACGACATTATGAACATAAAGCACATTACAGACCTAATCCAGTCAATCTATAATACTTTCCATTTTGGGAAAAATCTGTCCTATTTATGCTATTTTAACTTGTCAATATCAATATAATATCAATATCAAAATGATATTAATTAGAATTGGTCAACATCGACACAATCAATTATTGTTAATTTATACGAGTTTGCTGGAGAGAGGCCAACAGAAAAATATACTTTTAAAATACAATTAAACTTGCCATAATGGATATTCATATTTAAAGGGTACCTATATAAGAAGGGATCCCCTAATGAAAATCCACAAAGAGGACACCTGTCTAATGCAGTAAGAGGACACAAATTCATGTCCAAATGTTCATTCTCAATGCATGTCAAGGACATCTAAGTTACAAAATGAGATCAGTTTTTCTAACTTGTTTTCTGTAAACATGTATCAGTACTTGTGTGAATCAGTACATTGTTTGGGGTCATGTCAATGGACATTGGTTACATGTGTGTGAATAAGTACATTATTTGGGAACATGGCACTAAATGTATAGTGACGTGAGCTAGTCCATGATTTTGAGACATGGCACTGAATGTATGGCAACATGTGAGCAAGACCATGATTTGGGGACATGGCACTGAATGTATGGCAACATCTGAGCAAGTCCATGATTTGGGGACATGGAATTGGTCAGGATGAAATGAATATTCAGACAGCTATAATGGGTGCACTGCAATGGACACCACTCACTTTACTTTGCTTGACAGAGGCATAAACTGAGAATCTTTTTTGGGAAAGCAGAGCATTCAGGGACCATTAATCTTCTAAAAGACAAAATGGAATACTGGAAATGTAAATCTTTCCAGCTCATATAAAGAGGCATGATGAAATCCAACAATTTTAAGTAAAGTTAGGCTTTAGAAATCAAAGAAGGGGAACTGGCACTCAGGGGCCAGAACTCTTCTCAAATACTGTGTAACACTGGAAATTAAACTCATTCAAGTTTTTATCCAAAACAAAGATCCATACAAATCTGGTTGAATCCAACAATCCTTGATAAAGTAATGCTGCTGAAAGTAAAACCAGAAGGATTGTCTATCAGGGGACATAACTCCTGCAAAGACACTGTGGAATGCTGGAAATCAAGGATTTCCAAAACTACTAATTATCTTTTTATGTTGTAATAACTTTGTTCGTATACAATTATCCTACAAATTATTATTAAGTTTTGCTTGAGGGAAACTATGATTTTTAACAACTCAACCTGAGTAAAAGAAAGTCTGTCTTTTTCTCTAAATATCATATGAATTCAAGGCAAAGTTTCAAAATGGAATATTAATATACATCATCTAATGTAATGTATATCATTTCTGAACTGATACATCATCCAATATAGTGTACATCACTGATAAATTGATACATCATCGAATGTAATGTACATCTCTGATGAACTGATACATCATCCATTGTAGTGTACATCACTGATGAATTGATACATCATCCAATGTAGTGTACATCATTGATCAACTGATATATCATCCAATGTAGTGTACATCACTGATGAACTGATACATCATCCAATGTACTGTACATCACTGATGAATTGAAACATCATCCAATGTAGTGTACATCAATGATGAACTGATACATCATCCAATGTAGTATACATCACTGATGAACTGATACATCATCCATTGTAGTGTACATCACTGATGAATTGCTACATCATCCACTGTAGTGTACATCACTGGTGAATTGATACATCATCCAATGTGGTGTACATCATCGATGAACTGATACATCATCCACTATAGTGTACATTACTGATGAAATTCATTATTCCACAAAAAAACTGCAGTGTATTACAGACACAAATGCCAAGATTGTACAATTTTGAATGGAGCTCAAGGTGCAAATTAAAATATAAGGCATTGTCATGCATCAGGGTTGACACTCCTCAAAGGACCTGTACTTTCATTTCTCACATCTCCATTCATAACAACAATGTTTTGATTCTCTGCATCAATTATAGTTTTGCTTTCAACTTGGAACTCCTGTGAGGCACCCGGCAAGGAATCTGGTTTTTTTGGCATGATAAAAAATGTGTAGATAATGAATGAGATCCCCTGTGAATTAAAAAAAAGCAAAATTGTTAAAACATAAAAATAACAAAATACAGTATTCACTCTCAATACCACTTTTAAGAAGAGTCATACAAATGTATGGTGTTATAATGAGGTTACATTATAATGCCGAGATGCTGCCAGGATTTTCTCTTAATGGGGGAGTTCCCTCCTTGTCATAAAAATAATGGGGAGTAGAACAAAAAAGGGGGAGAGGGGAGATGGCCATATTTAAATATTTATCTAACACTTCAATATCCATATAGCTTTCTTCCTGCTCCACTCTGTTAGAGTCTTACTGAAATCAAAATCTTTAAAAGATGTCACCTCTGGTTGTATAACCATTACTATTTTGATTGTCTCTGAGCTTAATCTGTTCCTTTTTTGTGCATGAATATTGTTATGTACTGGGAAACCAATTTTTTCTAGTAAAGTATGTTTCTTTAATAATACTTACCCAATCATAATACACAGGAGAACTACTACTCCCTCACAAATCCAGCACTCCCGGGCTAAAAACATTTAGTTAAAAAGCTGAAAGTTATCTGCCTAACTAGGTGACAGTTATATAGGGTGATCTCCCCTTGATACTGGGACTGGCACCAAATCCCATTAATCATCAGTTACTACTGGAGTGGAAGGCACATTCTCTATATGGATGTAACTGCTGGGAGGGTGTATGTGTATTATGATTGGTTAAGCGTGTGTGTGTGTGTGATTCAGATTTTTAACATAGCTTTAACAATTTTTCAGTCATATCACTATGATGTCTGCAGTGTGGCAGTTTATAGTGATGTCTAGCACTGGGGCATCATGCCACAGACATGTAGCATGATGTCCCACCCAGTCACATTATCCTGACACCAGGCCAACCAGTCCTAACACTAACCTCTTAATGGTGAGCGCCAAGGGAGGCAACAGTTAGTACCATTTTTATAAGTCTTTGGTATGACACAGCCGGGGATTAAACCCACGACCTCCCGCATCCGAGGCGGATACTCTAACCACTAGGCCACCAGAGCAGTCAATTGGGTAAGTAACATTTTACTAGATAAAAATGGCTTCTTCTTCAAACTATGTAATCCAATCATAATACCTTAGGAGGAAAGGTAAGAGGTGGAGGGAGATACATCTCCTTACCCCAGGGACACCATCTCCAGTTCCCTAAGGTATGTGATACAGCTTCTAGATACCTGACAGGAAATAGACTCTATATGTCAGGGAGTGACTTCAAAAATTGAAAAATGTTCCCTCCCTCAAATCCAGTGGAAGTTGTGAAACCACATCTTTATGAAACTGAACAACCTCGAAAGGTAACTTTCTGCATCACAGGTAAATGTTAATCCTGATGACTTCGAGCCTTTTAGAATGAAAGATCTCAGATAAAAACTGAAGAAGTGCACTCAAATCTCCATTACACGGCATGGATAATTACAGTTAGAGAAGTTTCACTCATATGCATTGTTTGAGGTAACTGTCCTAATCTACCAAGCTAATATGCAAAGTAAGTTCACTGGTGTCAGTTTAGTCCAAAATATGGTACAGATAGCCCATTTTATTCAGGATGAAACTGACCATCTTGATATATTATCCTTCCCCTATTTTGAAGGTAAAATGAGGCAAGATCTCTCTTGATGCAATGGCTTGATATTCCTGAAATACCACTTCTGAGCTCACACTGGGTCCTGTAGATGACCTTGAGATGAAGTGTCCAGAATAGTCAGGAATCATTACCAATATCTGATTACCCATGAAAGGAAGCCTATTAATGACAATGAAAGCAGGAGGTTTCATTAGCAAAATGATCGATCTTGTTGGAACTGGATGTAGATGGTTCCACCAATAGGAAATGTATTGCTGATTACGCCTGCCAATTGCTAAAGTAGTGATCTCAGGCAGGACTTATATGATAGGTGAACAAATTAAGCCCTTGAGAGCAGTCCAATGGTGTCTTGTTCTGCCAGGTTAACACTCATAATAAATTTCACTTCAGCAAGGGTTCAGTGTCACTGGCCAGGTGAAATCCAAATGAATAGAAGATTAGGTAGATGTGCAAGTGATCAGAAATGGTAGGTTGATAAATTTTAGCATGATTGGTCTAAACGTTTCTCATTGAAGAGCCACAGAAAGTTAGTTATTGAAGCATGGATGCCAATATTGGTATAAAGTGCTATTGTGCACTCCACTAAGATTGTATTCTATTGCCTTTGTATGCCTCTAAGGTGGATGGCCATCTCACTTGAGGTATTCTCACTTTATGTGATAACTTTTTGTTCTTATGGGCATAATTAATAAGATCCCGATGTGCAGGTTCAATAACTCTGGGTTGGGGTGAAAGACCTGTCATCATGGTTGCTTAACACAAATACAGGACTTTCACAATTCCTGGCAATCCTGTTCCAAGATTGATGAGGATGGTCCAATATTTCCCATTGGATTATTCAGGAGGAGGAGACACTGAAATTCTTTAGATTCCTGTATCACATTCAGAACATGAGATGTTAAAGAATCATATACATTCAGCCATTCCAATCTATAGAAAGAGCTTCCAGGCCTTTTGGGTCCAAGACTTGTGAGACAAAGATTGAGATTTTTGGTATTCCACCCTATCACCAGAAGGTGCTTCAAAGGTAGTTCCCATAAAGCATCTATTGAGAGAAAACAAAGGGATGAAAAGACCATTCCGTTTGTGTTAGTTCCTGCTTGTAGAATAAGTCTGCCAATACATTAACCTGCCTAGGAAATGTTGAGCGTTAACCTGGATTGCCATTGAGGACATCACTTTAGAAAATCTTCAACAAGAATACAAAGGCCTGAGCACTTGTTTCTGCTGTTTGGGATAAGTCACCATGGTTATCAGACAGCATAAGAACTCCATTCCCATGTAGGTTCCCCAGTCACCAATGAAAAGCTTTCAAAACTGATACCAGGAAGTTGGTATGTAAATAATGATCCAGAGGGAGCAACACTCCTATGGTATTTCAAAATGGTAGGAGCCTAGCTCCCCCAGTCCTTGGTGTTCACATCTATGATAGTGATTGCTGGAGGTTTTGCTTGCACGGTATTCCTGGCACAAGTCCAAAGTGGTTTCCCTGCCTTTCAGATGCAACCTCATATTATTGTAGATTGTGAGAGTTGGTCCAATGTTCAAGGGTTCAGACT
Source organism: Megalonaias nervosa (assembly GCA_016617855.1). Classification (NCBI taxonomy): domain Eukaryota; kingdom Metazoa; phylum Mollusca; class Bivalvia; order Unionida; family Unionidae; genus Megalonaias; species Megalonaias nervosa. Next base: position 65,724 of record JAECUM010000390.1, on the reverse strand, counting down.
CCATTTGGACCATGTAATCATTGTTACAGGAACCCAATAAAGTGACCAAGAACTAAAGTGTCCAAAACCACAACGAGCAAAACTCAGCAGCTGAAGGAATTCTCTAACAGATAGATTGCTCCATAAAGGCAAGGAACCAACCATTGGATGAATTCAATTCTCATTCCTGGGGGAAACATATTCATTTTACTTGAATACTGATTCCAGACCTAGTCAACCAAATCTTGAAAGGACGTCCTTGTTGACAAGGAGACTGAGACTGAAAGGACGTAACATGTGAAATCATGTCTTACTCCAAAATAGTTGCTATCTTGTAGCTTATTGTAGGCGAATCACTGTACTTCTGGAAGGCATTTGAGTGGGGATGTAAAATCATAACTCTTGCAAGTCCACAATGACTGTGTTGTCTCCTCAATGGATGGCACTAAAACCCATTGTTGCATTTCATTGTGAACCCATGAGCGTAATAGTGTTGATTGAATGCGCTTAGGTTGGCTACCAAGTGATGTACTGTTATAGCTAAAAGAGCTCTAGCCAAAGGCTTTGAAGGTGTGCTGAACATGATACTGAGTTCCCAGGAAACTACTGTCGGATCCCCAGCTCATTAAGGTATATCTTCCCCATTCAGCAATGAACGATTGGAGCCTTCTCCCTGCCAAGATCTGTGATAAACGGAGACAGGCATGTATGTTTGTCATTTGACATAAAGAGGTTGTTTTGGAATGCTGGTGAGAATGATCTATGTCCCTTTGACTCTTCCACTTAGTTCAGGTCAACAGTCAAAATTCAGTAGGACTGCTTCCCAGTGGAATGTGCTCCAAGGGCATCCCCATAACCTTTTGTCCCTCTGCTGTAGCTGAGACTGTGAGGTATGGTGGCTTGTTGTCAATTCCATCAATCTGATCATTAAAAGAGGAGAATCAATGATGAAAGCTGAAAGTGTAGCTTGGCCCATGATGGTCTTTAAGGTGGAGGTAGAGTGTACTGACTCCCATTCCACCTGTTGGAAGTTCATAGCTTCTATTACGACCACGGTCATTGTATGTTGTGCCAATATGTTATGAAGTGGACCATTCTATAAACAAGCTAGATGTTATTGAGGGCTGTTCCAATAAAACATACATAGGACCCAGGGAAGGCACTTTTAAAGTAGGGTACTCACCCATAGATGCAATTTAAAATTTTCTTATCATTTTAATATGAACTCTTTGAAATCAAAGTACCCTGGCATATATTTTTAAAAAACTGCCTTCCCTGGGCACCACGTATGTTTAAATGGAACAGCCTGAGTAAATCACATATAGAAAGCTTACCTGTAATTATCTAACTACAGTGGAAGCTATATAGGATTATAAATGAGTCTTCTATATTACATGCAAAAATCTGCACATAAAACTGAAGCCTCATTATTGATACTTATGAAGTAGGCACTACAATATCCATTATGACAAAATTATACCTATAGCAAAAGGTCCAGTGACATTCCATACAGGTTAAATTGGTAAAGCATCATGTATACAACTATAAATGAGATGCTAAGAGAAGATAATATAGAAACTGAACTGTACGTATACAGACTAGGGCAGAAATTATACAGCAATATTGAATAAGTTTTCTATATCATGCACCAGACATGCACTTATTAATAAGGTTATAGAACTGTGAGGGGATACCATTGCGACCGTTGCAGGTATGTACCAAAGGTGCCTAGTTGTATTAAGATGGTAGAGTGATAACATAGGAAGTTAGGAAAATTTGTTGTCAGCAAAAGGAAGTACAGAAAAGTTGGACATTTATAGATAAAGTATACTTCCAACTTGATTTCATGGCAGAAAACTTTCAAACTGCTTGTATGCATTTCGTGAGACCTATCCATCTGTAGAAAGCATGTTACTCGGCATGAGTATAAGTAGTAACTAACAATTTCACAGGATTTAGTGCCAATCCTGGTATCAAAGGGAGATCACTCTAACTGCCACCTAGGTGGGTAGATAACTTTTAGCTGTTAAGCTAAAGTTTTTAGCCTGGGAGGGCTGGATTTTCGAGATGGTAGAAGTTCTCCGAAGGTATTATGATTAGGTAATATATTTTGAAAAAGAACCCCCTTTCACAGTCTCCTGTTACATATTCATATCTAGCTTAGCCAGCTGTAAAAATCTTGGAAATTGTTCATTATGGTTGTTATTTACAATTTTCCACAGCTCACAAGTATTATCTTTTGCATACTTCTGCTCCATAATAAGATTTTTCGCTAACATCAGCTCTGCCAATATTTCACTTTCCTGAATCAGTGCTTTACTGAGTACTATGCCAGATTTACTATCTGTTCCACAATGCTATATTAGGACTTTAAGTCCCTCAATGCCATAGCCTGCTTGTTCAGACAGAAGTATTTTTTACCAAATAAATATCTTTACTTCCCAATTTCATTTTTAGATTTTTAGATTCTTGTTTATTAAATTTATCCTAAATTTACTGGGCTATATGGTCTTGTAGCACAAGAGCCCACAGGGCTAAATTGAGAAAAACAATGAAAATTGCACTCTACCTTTAAATTGTCTTGTTATTCTGCATTTTCTACGTTTAATTCTGAAATGACAGTGAAATGGGGTGATCATAACTGCCATGCCTAATCTATTTCTGTCAATCCAGTATGTACATTGGGCGTATATTTAACAAAATGTTTTGGTTCTAAATCACTCACTGGCATCTCCATTTAACATTTTCTCAGCTCCAATAAGCTGATATACTTTACAACCTTAAAATAAATTGCCTTCATTACTATCATCAGTCAGAACTTTCCAAACAACATTGTCATCTAAAGATGAACCACACTGGAAATCAACCATTTTGTTTTCTAGGTAGCTCTTAGTATAAACACACATTTGTAAAACTTCCTTGATGCAAGGTTTATATTACAACAGAATGTGTGTTTCAGGGAGCAATGTGCCAATCAAATTAAGTTGAACAACAATTTACCTCAAGCCAATTATTTGGATGTGTAAACATGTAGGAATAAAAACATGTTTTGACAAGTGCTACATAACTCTACCAGCATGACTTCTGTTATGACAAGCACTTTAAGGGTGAATAATTGCAGCTGCATCATTTGATAAATGTAGGGAAGATTTCCATTGGTCAGAACATAACCATGTGATCAGACCCAGTTGCATTTATTTCTGTATTAACTGTACAGAGAACTACTTTATGCTAACTTCTATAAATAGAGTCACGTGCAAAGTAAGAAGTGTAAACACCGAACTGGAAGGCAAACACACTGCATGCCTTTAAAACTAAATAAAAGAGTGGGTTTATAGTTTATTTAGAACACTGAATAAATTGATTTGACATCATCATATAACACATCTTTGCATTTTTTTTAATATACATAATTCTTGCTTTGACTAGTTTGAAAAAAGCTAGGAAACTTAAAATCTGCCAAGAACAACATTGGGGCTACAGCACTTTCACTGTGTCTCATTACAAATGAATTTAAAACTATAGGTAAATGGATATAGGGATTGGGAGGCAGGGGTTAAAGACTAATATTATAACAACTGGATTCACAGTCCTACAATGAAATATGCCAACCCTGACAGTTATGATGTGGGGTGGGTGGGAGGTAGATCCACTACTCCCCCATTATAACTGTCAGGGTCGATGTCTTACACTGTGTGACTACTGGACACCCATCACTATAACCATTTACTAATATTCTTAATTTCATTTGCAAGTAGCCCCTGTAGGTAGCTTAAACTGTTAATGAACACGAAGATAGATTTAAAGAAATGTGCCTGGACAGTAACAATTCAGCCAAAATCACAATGAACTCATGAAAGCATCAAATGCAAGAATCATTAAACTGTCAAACACAACAACACATCCTTTGCTTTGAATACTGAACTTCTACACAGATCACATATGCCAATTTAGATAAAATATCAAGACCATGCGGCGGACTGTTCAAAACCTTAGATCACCTTCCATTAGTAGAATTTCTTAGATGATGATGTACCTATTACATTACAGATGAAGAATCCCCTGTTCTATAAAAAGTTATGTAGCATACACCCTCAACAATAATTCATATGCTTAAATAAGGCTTAAAAACTGATAGAAAATATCTTTAACAAACAAAATAAAAATAAATAAAAAAAATAAAATGATAAAGAATTGCAATTATAATAATTTCATGTTGTTTTTTCTGAGTTTATTGTGGTATAAACTGTCAGTTGCAAACTCACACAGCTTACGTAATGCACTTTGGCCGTTATTTGCTATGTGATTCAGCAACTGACAGTTTATACCACTATAAACTCAGAAAAAACATTAAACTCTTAAATGGCTAAATAAAATTTGAAACTGTGTGGAGTACATTTTCATATGTGCGACTTTAAACTAATTTGCATAAGTTCTAGCATATCACTGTTCTCCAAGTGCCAAAATTCATATAAATCTGCATGATTCATACAATTATGTGTTCTGGCAGCATCTCTGATAATGAAGTAGGCTCGGGATAAAAAATATTCATCAAAATAATAGGATTCATTTTCCATACCACTATTATACATGGGATCATGTTATACTTACATGTTTCATAGAAAGGAATAATGAATGTCAATAAGAACAATGTTGCAAGATATAGTTTACTTGCTATTGTTTCAAAACTGACAACGATTGTAATAAAATTTATGAAACTTCAACCAACATAAAATCACTCTAAGTAATGCATTAAGCAATAGAGTTATACTCCAAAAGAATGCAAAATAAACATTTTTCATGGATGTTAAGTTTAAATTGGAAGTTAATCTGGTAAATGAAAACTGTCTCAATGGAACAGTCATTGGACTTGACAGTTGTTTTCTCTTTAGAGTCATGAGACTGAACAGTTGTTTTCTCTTTAGACAGTCATTAGATTTGACAGTTGTTTTCTCTTTAGACAGTCATGGGACTTGACAGTTGTTTTCTCTTTAGACAGTCATTAGATTTGACAGTTGTCTTCTCTTTAGACAGTCATGGGACTTTACAGTTGTTTTCCCTTCAGACAGTCATGAGACTTGACAGTTGTTTTCTCTTTAGACAGTCACTGGACTTTACAGTTGTTTTCTCTTTAGACAGTTGTGAGACTTGACAATTGTTTCCTCTTCAGAAAGTTGTCTTTATTTAGAAATATCTTCTGGTAAATGCATTTCACTGTTGCACAAACCCTCATTTTTTAATACATTTTCTATAACTTAAACCAATAACTTTTCAAACAAAACATAACCAATGTAAATAGAGATGAAGTACTTGTTCAAACTAAAAACACATTGAATAAGTTATTACCTGTATAATCAAACTATTTTATGAAAAAGGATTCCAAGATTTACAGTCTTATGTCTTTGTACTTTCATGGAGAGGTTACACAGCACACAGATATACAATTACTTTAGACTCAACCAATTAAATTTCTAGGTTCATCCCTGTATTACTTTAGACCCATCAAATTAAATTTCTATGTTCATTCCTATGTTACTATAGATCACATAATTTCAGTTCAGAATGTTAATATTTTTTCAAAGTAATTCTAAAATTTCTACAGCAATGAGGATGAGGCAAAGTATGGTGAACTCAAGTTAATTTTGAACTAATTTGTGCATTTTGTGGTTGCTACAAGTTTAAACACCCAACAAACAATGATAAGTCTATGAAGTTAACAGGAAGCCCTTTAATTCCCCATTCACAAATTTCAGTACAAACAAAAATGCCAGTTCCTTGCAAAATTGTGAGAATTTATACCCCATGAAAACAAACGAACATTGTGCAAGTCACAATTAAATTAACATCAATTTTAAACTTGATGTTAAAAAAGATTTGTTGCTGTGATTGCCTTCTTTGACAATTCAACCTAAATCAGTTTTAAACTCATTTATAGTGAAATGATGTATATAAAAGCCATTAAATCAGCAATAAAATGTGTCCTTTTTGGATTAATGTCCTTTGTGGATGGTGTTCTTTACAGATACCATTATGGACAGGTACCCTTACAATGCAGATATTCTTTCAAGATTGGCATATCATGGACAGATGACCTTTACAGACAAGTTCTTTATGGATTCATGTCCTTTTATATTCACATGTCATTTATAGACAGGTTTCCTTTAAAACTACACAAATGTCCTTGTAAATACCAATTTATATTTGTATATAATTAAAACACAGTTAGCAAAGTATTTGCTAAAAGTATATATTATTAGCAACTTTAGCATTATTTGTTCTCATTAATAATAATGGCCCAAAATAAATCTATACTGAAAATTGCAATTAGATGAGAATCTATCAAGTGGTTTAGAAATATATGCAAAGAAAAAATTTTAACCAAAACCTCAACAAATTATTAACAGCGTAATGTAACAGCTATGTCTTGCTTACCATTAAAGTGGGCTCAACATAAATGGAGACTTAAATGATGTATTTTATTTTCTATGAAGGTTAAATATGTGAAGCTCATGAAACAAGGATTCCTCAATTTTAGACTTTATGTACTTTATGTAAAGGTTAAACATGTAAAAATAAAAACATGGTCCTTATATAATTTAATTTATGTGTAGGTGTACATAAGGAGGTTAACTGTGTATAGGTAATCAATAAAAGTATCTTAAATGTTTTTCATAAACAGGTGTCTGGTGTCAACAAGGCAGGTTTCACAGTATTTTATGCATACTGCACAACAAGTGACTGTAACAGATACTCACAGTCTTGACTCTAATGTTGGTGTTATGTGGTACTTAAAGTAAAAAAACTGGTGAACCCCATGTGGGATACACCGACCTGGGATGGGAAATAATGTACCTTGTATACACTGGAATTGGCAACCAAATGCAGGACCTGAGACATTACTTACTGAGAATGCAAACAAGGCTGCAAATACACTGGCTGCCCAAGGAAACCCAAAATACTGCACAAGCACTCCACCAGCTGTTGGCCCAACAAAGGCTCTGAAAATCACAAATAGTAAAGATCAAAACTTTTTAACTTAACATCATGAATGTGCAAACCACACTCACTAATTTAAAAATAAATGCATATACTTATTATGCAGACTTGAAAGTACTTAGTGGGATTACATTTCATGCTTATTATCCAGACTATGAAGTACTTATTGGGACAACATTTCATGCTTATTATCAAGACTTTAAAGTACCTACTGGGACAACATTTCATGCTTATTATCCAAACTTTAAGGTACTTAGTGGGACAACTTTTTATGCTTATTATCCAGATTTTAAAGTACTAAGTGGGATATTTCATGTTTATTATCCAGACTTTAAAGTACTAAGTGGGGCAACTTTTCATGCTTATTATCCAGACTTTAATGTACCTAGCGGGGCAACTTTTCATGCTTATTATCCAGACTTTAATGTACCTAGTGGGGCAACTTTTCATGCTTATTATCCAGACTTTAAAGTACCTAGTGGGGCAACTTTTCATGCTTATTATCCAGACTTTAATGTACCTGGTGGGGCAACTTTTCATGCTTAATATCCAGACTTTAATGTACCTGGTGGGGCAACTTTTCATGCTTAATATCCAGACTTTAAAGTACCTAGTGGGGCAACTTTTCATGCTTAATATCCAGACTTTAAAGTACCTAGTGGGGCAACTTTTCATGCTTACTATCCAGACTTTAATGTACCTAGTGGGGCAACTTTTCATGCTTACTATCCAGACTTTAATGTACCTAGTGGGGCAACTTCTCATGCTTATTATCCAGACTTTAATGTACCTAGTGGGGCAACATTTCATGCTTATTATCCAGACTTTAATGTACCTAGTGGGGCAACTTTTCATGCTTATTATCCAGACTTTAATGTACCCAATGAGGCAACTTTTCATGCTTATTATCCAGACTTCAAAATACCTATTGGGGCAACTTTTCATGCTTATTATCCAGACTTTAAAGTACCTAGAACATGAGTTACTGTTCGGAAATAAAACAGGAACTGATGGATGGATGGATGGATGGATGCACTGAGAGTCAGAATGACAATATCAAGACATGACAAGATACTCCTTACGATAAACATATAAAAAAAATTTAAAATGTGTGTGTGTGTTTTTTTCAAATTTTTTATGTAGCTTCAACTATTTTTCAGTCATATCGCTACAATGTCTGCAGTGTGGCAGTTTATAGTGATGCCTAACACTGGGTCATCATGCCACAGACATGTAGCATTATGTCCCACCCAGTTATATTATCCTGACACCAGGCAGACCAGTCCTAACACTAACCTCTTAATGCTGAGCACCAAGCAAGGCAGCTGCTAGTACTATATTTATACTTCTCTGGAATGACTCAGCCGGGGTTCAAACCCATGACCTCCCGCATCCGAGGTGGACACTCTAACCATTAGGCCACTGGAGCAGTCTGTAAAAATGTAAACGTTTTGGTCCAGGATAGAATGGTCTCACATCAGACACATAAATGGTAAAAATGTACCAGTTTGGTCCAGGATAGGGATTGGTTTTTGTGTGTGTGATGACTTTTTAATGTAGCTTTAACAATTTTTCAGTCATATCACTATGATGTCTGCAGTGTGGCAGTTTATAGTGATGTCTAGCACTGGGGCATCATACCGCAGACATGTCGCATGATGTCCCACCCAGTCACATTATCCTGACACCAGGCTGACCAATCCGAACACTAACCTCTTCATGCTGAGTACCTAGCGAGGCAGCTGTTAGTACCATTTCTGTAAGTCATTTTTTTCAAACACACGACCTCCCTTAAGCCAAGGTGGACACTCTAACCACTAGGCCACCGGAGCGGTCAGTCCAGAATAGGATGGTCTCACATCAAACATATAAAAACAGTAAAAATGTACCAGGTTGGTCCAGGATAGGATGGTCTCACACCAGGGTGTGGCCTGTTATCATTCAATTTCCATGACTTTAAACTTTATAGACTTTCAATGATTCAAAACCTTTGAACATTGATAGTTTGCAAGTTCACTCATTGGTAAATGCAGTATTACAGAATCACAATTTGTCACTGACATTTAACTGAAGCTATTGGTGCCAGGTCAAAGCTTTATGGATGTAAGCTTGATCACATTACTTGAACAGTATTACAAATTTAATGTGAGGCTTTTGGGGAATTTAAAATCTACCAAAAGAACAAATTTAAATCCCCAAACACGATGTCTGAATTCAACAATTATTTTTTTTAAAAAAAACTCACCCTAATGAAAAGCCTGAATTGAACATTCCTGATACTTTCCCGTAAGTATTAAGATCCTCCGGCATCCCAAGATTTCTGAAATGTACAGAGTATATAATAAGTAATAAAACTATGTCTTCACCATGATGTACATTTGAGGTACATATTTTCACTTTTGTTTGAAAAGGTAGACATGGTTTATTTTTAGAAACAACTTCTATCTGTAGAATTTTGAAGTACTGTATGTGATATATGAAATAATTTTTAAATGGGATGGGTGATTTATGAAAACACACACACACACATATATTCACCTGAAGAGTATCCATAAAGATGATGCAAAAGCGCTTGAAGGAATAAAGTATTGATATTTTTCTGATCTTCTGTTACATTAACTGATTTATATAAATATGTGTGTGTGGGTGTGTGTGTGTGTGGGTGTAGAGAGAGAGAGAGAGAAAAAGAGAGAGAGGCGGTATTGATTGAAAAAAAAGAAATAAGCAATGTGTTCATGAAACGGGTAGTACTGTCATTTCTGGTGAAATGATCTCTTCACCAGATGCACGGATATCGGCTGTTTTATGACACTGCAGCAGAAGGCAGGCAAGAAACTCACCTAAATGTAAAACTGAAACAGTCACTAATAATGTAAGTAACATTTCATGGAATATGCTATACATATGGGATAAGCACATCAACAAACTTTCATAACTCTGCAGCCAACAGTGACCAAGAAACTCACCTAAAAGCAATTCTTAAGTCACTGAGGTATGAAATATAGAACCAAGAGAACTATATTTTGAAGTTAATTGTTGGACTTTGCAATAAACATCCACACACAAAGCTACACAACTCCATGGACAACAATTTTAACGTAAAGAAATACTTTTAAAAAAATCATTAAGCATGACATATAGGTCAAAATGACCTATATCCATATACAAAGGTATGCAACCTAAATACAGACATAATTGGGTTGGAATAGAATGAAGGATGGTTGGAAGTAAAGATAAATCTACATGCCCCACCACCACCAATTTATGGTGGGATGTCTCACCTGAATTAGTATGCCTGTCAGTATATATCCTTTAAATAAATCTATAGGTCTGTCAGCATAACCCTTGTATATGAATTAGTATGCCTGTCACTATAACCCTGAATTAGTATGCCTGTCACTATAACCCCTGTGTATGAATTAGTATGCCTGTCAGTATATATCCTTTAAATAAATCTATAGGTCTGTCAGCATAACCCTTGTATATGAATTAGTATGCCTGTCACTATAACCCGTGTGTATGAATTAGTATGCCTGTCACTATAACCCCTGTGTATGAATTAGTATGCCTGTCACTATAACCCCTGTGTATGAATTAGTATAGATGTCACTATAACCCCTGTATCTGAATTAGTATGCCTGTCAGTATAACCCTTATAAATAAATTAGTATGCCAGTCAGTACAACTCCTGCATATGAATATGCAAGTCTGTCAGTATAACCCTGTATCTGAATCAGTATGCCTGTCAGTATCACCACTGTATATGAATCAGTATGCTTGTCAGTATATCGCCTGTATATGATTTAGTATGCCTGTCAGTATATCCCCTGTATATGATTTAGTATGCCTGTCAGTATACCCCTGTATATGAATTAGTATGCCTGTCAGTATACCCCTGTATATGATTTAGTATGCCTGTCAGTATATCCCCTGTATATGATTTAGTATGCCTGTCAGTATATCCCCTGTATATGAATTAGTATGCCTGTCAGTATACCCCTGCATCTAAATCAGTATGCCTGACAGTTTAACTCTTGTATATGAATCAGCATGCCTCTCAGTATCACCACTGTGTATGAATCAGTATGCCTGTCAGTATAACCACTGTATAAAAATCAGTATGCCTGTCAGTATCACCAGTGTATATTAATCAGTATTCCTGTCAGTATAACCAGTGTATATGAATCAGTATGCCTGTCAGTATCACCAGTGTATATTAATCAGTATTCCTATCAGTATAACCACTGTATAAAAATCAGTATGCCTGTCAGTATCACCAGTGTATATTAATCAGTATTCCTGTCAGTATAAACCATGTATCTGAATCAATATGCCCGTCAGTATATCACTGTCATCAACTTTAACACAAAACTTTCACATTATTTACGATTTAAGAAACATGCTTTAACTCATTCAGCTGTGATCCTGCCTGTAGATGTGATGAGGCTGTACCCTACTTCTGAGCTATGTAGTGTCAAGGTCATTGAAGATACACCAAAGTGGGTGGTATTACAAAAAGCAGACAGATGTAAATCTACAATGACGCCAAACAATCTGGACTTTCTACTTGCATTTAAAAAAATGCTGAGGGAAAAGCATTTTTTTATACCCATTTTTTTTACACCAAAACTTTGTCGGAATCAGTTTTTGTGTCCGGACTTTAGACTTTTTGGCCTGTGATCTAAGGCAGACCGGTCTGAACTGCACACAGACAGGTGAACCTTTGCAAAAAGTAGGATAAAATTGGTAAGTTGGGAATTGGGAGAAAGAAGTGTCCAGGAGATGAAAGTAATGGGTCCAATAAGCAAAAAAAAAAAAAAAAAAAAAAACCTCCAACGTTTACCCTTCTGCATAATCCAACACAGTAAATTATCATACGGCTGCTCATGTGCAAATTAAAACTGAAATTACATGACAACCAGCACATCTCATTTCAAACAACTAAGAACAAGATTCTATGGCATTATGGCTCCATTCATGAGAATAAACACACTTCATGAAATAATCATTTCTTAACTTTGTTTTCATTTAAACTGACATTAAATGGTGCAAATTTAGAATTTTTGGTTCCAAATTTGGAATAATGATTTGATAACTATTGGATAACTGGAATGACTCCAACCAAATGGTTTTCATGTATCATATTTAAGGACCCCTATGCCAGTACACCTTGTGTCAATGTTGGTCAAAAATTCTATTCAAAAACATTCTGACAAATCTGTGTAAATGATTTTTCTACTTTTACTAGCAGCAGACAACAGAATTATTTATATAAATCTGAAAGGCATCCAAGCTAGGACACTTCCTGTCAAATTTTATAAAAACTGTCAAGACTTTTATATTATTTTGTAGTAAGAACAGTCACATTTGATGGCTGACTGGCAACATTGTATAAACTTAAATGCCTTTCATGCCAGAATGCCTTCTGTAAAATATGATCAAATCTGTCATGCAGAGATGCTGCCAAGATTTTTTCTAAAGGGGTGAGCTCTCCATCCCCCCACCCCCCAGTCACCAAACTGGGGGGGGGAACAGAAACAAGTAGGAGGAGGAAATGGAAACAGTTCAATATTTACCGCACATTTCAATATCCATCTATCTCTCTTCTTGCTACACTCTGTTTGAGCCCTACTGAAATCAACATCTTTTTAAGATGTCTCCTTTGTTATATAAGCATTAATCTGTTGATTATTTCTGAGCTTGATCTGTTCCTTACTGGAGTATGGATGTTGTTCTGTGCTGATAACCAACTTTTACAGTCTATTGTCTGAAGGGGCATATACATATCTATTCAGCAAGCTGGCACACCTTTGGAAACTGTTTTTTATTGTTGTTATGTACAATTCTCCACAGCTCAGAGGTATTATCTTTGGGATACTTCTGTTCCAAAATAAGATTTTCACTAACATCAGTTTTGCTAAAGTTTTACTTTTTTGAATCAGTGCTTTACTGACAACTATGCCAGATTTACAATCTGTTCCATAATGCTGTATTAGGATTTTAAGTCCATGAATGCCAGAGTCTGCTTCTTCAGATATAGGTATTTTGACCAAATAAATATCTTTACTTCTTAATTTCAGTTTTATGTTCTTATTTATTAAATTGATATTAACCCTTATTGGGCTAAATGGCCAGTAAGCACAATCTTCATTAGCCAGTACTTGCAGATTGAATTTGTCATCTAAAGCTAAACCACAATGGGATTTAGCCATTTTGGGGTTTCTAGGTAACCTATATTTTAAACATGCATTTGTAAAACTTCCTTGATGCAAGGTTCAAATTATGACAGAAAGCTTGTTCCAGGGCCAATGTACCAGTCAAGTTTAGTTGAACAATCATTAGTGTTAAGCCAAATAACCCAGATGTGTAAACCCAGTAAACAGTTACAAAAGAAAAACATGCTTGGACAAGCAAGGCTAAAGTTTTGGAAAAAAAAAAAAATGAAATGAAAATTGCACTCAACTTTTAAATTTTCTATATTTTAATTCATCCTACTAATCTGCCTTTTCTACATTTAATTTTCATAATACTGCTGAAAAGGGGGATGACTGAATTGCCATTTGTTTTTTTCCATCCAGCATGTACGTAAGTCTCATATATAACACCATTTTCAGGTTAAAAAACACTCACTGGTATATCCACTAACACTTTTCCAGCTCCAATAATCTGATATATTTCATAACTTTAAAAAATAAAATGCCCTCATCACTATCATCATTATCAGTCAGTATTTGCAGAATTAAATCGTCACCTAAACGTGAACCACCCTAGGAATCATCCATTTTGGGTTTTCTAAATAGCCTGTATTTTAAACATGCATCTATAAAATTTCCTTGATGCAATGTTGAAATTATGACAGAATGCTTGTTCCAGGGCTCAATGTACCAATAAGATTAATTTAACAACCACTCATGATGTCAAGCTAAAGAACTCAGATGTGTAAACAGTTACAAAAAACCGAACATTTTGTGCCAATCACTGCAATACCTATACCAGTGACTTTACGGGTGAACAGCTGAATAAAAATTGTATACATTTTCATATGTGCAACTTCAAACTAAATTACAGTTCTCACGCACCACTAGTCTCCAAATTTGTACAAATTTTGTGTGATTCATGCAATTATACACCTTTGCTGCATCTCTGGTCATGTGGCATTTAGAAAATGTTGGTTTGAAGGATTTTCTGTTTAGTAATGGCGACCACATTTCAAGTTGAATTGGAATAATTTGTATAAACCTGAAATCCCCTTTTACCAAAATGTTTTCTGTCAGATACTGTCAATTTTTCTGAGAAGCTATTTTTTTTTAACTCCCCACTCAAACCTGACTTGTTCTCAATCTAGGATTTTCACTGAGACTCAAGATACAGTATGGCAAGGGGAAACATTGTGAATGTGCCATGTTACTTCAATACGGCAAGGGGAAACATTGTGGATGTGACATGTTACTTCAATATGGCAAGGGGAAACATTGTGGATGTGCCATGTTACTTCAGACCAGCATGAACTTGATCTTCTATGTTCATTAAATCTTGCTTCCAATGTCCTTTCTGTTTCCCATAGTCATGATGGCACTGACTTTCACCTTGTCCTTAACACTTAACGTGACAGATAAGTCCACAAATATCTTTCTATCCTTTGGGTGAACTGTTATCTGTCTGGGGGTTAAAGAATCTATCTATAGCAGTGTTCACAAACCAATGCTGAACAAGGACAGAGACTGCATTTCTGAGAGAATCTGTTAACATCACTCATTAACAGTCAGCAGAGATTAAATCCGTCTGCTGATGAAGTCCTTAGTACAAGGATGAAAACTTCAGGTTAGTTTTCTCTATATTATTTGTATATGTTACTGAACAGATTAAAACATTAACAAAGTTTTCACCAAAGTATTACCATTCTGTGGATATAAAAATAAGTTCACAAATGATAAACCAGTAAACTCAATATCTTAATCTGCTTCCTATGACTTTTATAAATCCCTTGGAGTTTGAAAAGTAACTCTCCTACAAACTTTCTAACACATCTGTGATCGTAACACACTTCCTGACTTGTTGAATGTCAGGAAAATTTGCTGCAATCTAAGATTTAAAACTCTTACACAATTGTGACATCATGGTTTTCTCTGTGACATAGTGCTACAAAAAAATTAAATTTCCACCCACTTTTGACACATTCTTATTCCCATAACCTAGCTTTTACTACAGAACACAGTCAAACCGAATTGGTCATAACTGTATAATTTTGCAAGCAATATTTATGAAACTTTCAGTATATACTTACAATTCATACTAATTCATACTAGTGTATCTGGTAATACTTGGTGTTCATACTAATTCATACTGGTGTATCTGGTAATATTTGGTGTTCATACTAATTTATATTGGTGTATCTGGTAAAATACTTGGTGTTCATACTAATTCATGCTGTGTATCCAGTATAATTTGGTGTTCATATTGTTATTGGTGTATCTGGTAATACTTGGTGTTCATACTAATTCAAACTGGTGTACCTAGTAGTACTTAGTGTTCATACTAATACATATTGGTTTTTTTTGTAATACTTGGTTTTCATGCTAATTCATACTATCTGGTAATACTTAGTGTTCATACTAACTTCATATCGGTGTATCTAGTAAATGTAAAATGAAACAAATTTGACTTTTATGAAGTGGTATACGGATGAACAGGTGTGGTTACTGCCCCTCTGGCAATATGTTAATTCTCCAAAGTGTCTTGGAGTTGCATGAACAGATCTGTGTTGAGAATTGAGACATACTCATAGTGTTAATATTGGAAATATTTGTTTTACTGGTTCCATTAACATGTCACTGGTAAAACTCAATTTGTCACAATCAAACTACTATTAAATATTATCAATCCGCAAATTTGACTTGTGTCCCCCAATTACATTACACTTTAAGAACAATCAAAGATCATACTTACTTGGCACCTAGAATTAGCGCCTTGAATGTTGGAATAACTGCACAGCCAATGAGGAGCCCAATTAGCAAAAGTGATATGACGTTTATATACAATGCACTGAAAAGAAAAACCATGTCAAAATTAAAAGGGGATCTTTCAATGTGAATTGCTCAAACAATAACTAAAAGGATTGTTTAATATATATATATATATATATATATATATATATATATATATATATATATATATATTCAGTGTGTTAATTTTCATGGTTATAGATTAAAAGGGTCATTTAGTAAATACCATATTAAATAGCTAATTTCATACATTGTGTGTTTGCACTTTTAATCAGAGTAAACATGTTTTTGTGGCCTTTTGACTTTGGAAGCTGCAGAAGAAATCTTGTACCGGCTGACCTAATTCTAGATTGGCTGGCTTGGCTTAGTTTAGTGTTTGTAAACAAAATCAGTACAAACAATTAAGTATAAAATGTGGTACAACTAAATATTGTTGCCTTCGGCTTTTGCCTAGCAATGCCCCTTTCATGTGAAAATCATCCATACTTTTAAATACTTTTCTCTCTCTCTCTCTCTCTCTCTCTCTCTCTCATGCACACACACACACACACATAAACACACAGAGACAAATACATATAACACACAAGAAAGGCTTTTTTAGATTGCCAGGCATATATGTTGTTCTTAAGGAAACTAGATCAGATGGCTGACAACCAATGGACCATGGACAGGTACATCCATAGTCACCTGGTCTTCAACCATTTGTTCAAGTTTCCTTAAGACCAATAATATGAACATCACTTTGAAGCATACAGTTGTATTTATTAAGACCAACAATATGAACATCACTTTGAAGCATACAGTTGTATTTATTAAGACCAACAATATGAACATCACTTTGAAGCATACAGCTGTATTTATTAAGACCAACAATATGAACATCACTTTGAAGCATACAGTTCTATTTATTAAGACCAACAATATGAACACCACTTTGAAGCATACAGTTCTATTTATTAAGACCAACAATATGAACATCTCTTCATCTCTTTGAAGCATACAGTTCTATTTATTAAGACCAACAATATGAACATCACTTTGAAGCATACAGTTCTATTTATTAAGACCAACAATATGAACATCTCTTTGAAGCATACAGTTCTATTTATTAAGACCAACAATATGAACATCACTTTGAAGCATACAGTTCTCTTTATTACAACCAACAATATGAACATCACTTTGAAGCATGGAGTTCTGCTCAATACAAAGCCATTCTTTATAACACTGTCCTGCATATAACATGGGTATGGTTATGGATCCAATGTAAATTACTTAAAATTAGTTCTACAATTACTAATTTTTAAATTTGATTTCATTTTAGTTCTTAGCTCATGAGAATAAATAATGATCATATAATGTCACATCTTTTGTTGTTTTATGTACAAAATATACAACACACTGCTGAGTTTCAACAGAGAAAAATGGTTGTCTTGCATAGACCTGTAATGAATGACCTGTGACTAAGACTGCAACATTTACATGAGTAAATGGATCAATTTATCTTAATGTTTGTAAATGTTTACAAAATTGGTAAGCATGTAAACAAACATGTACCTGTGAATACCTCTTTATATTAAATTATATACTTCAACATCTCTGCTAAAGATGACAGTTTAGTCAGATTTTCTGTTACTTCTTTTCTTAAAGCATCCCTGCTACTCGCATCAAAAGTGGCATTGCTAGGAAAAAGCCAAAGTTGACAAGAATTGGTTGTACCACACATTATAAAACATTAGGCTGATTTACTGATCTAGCTAACAAAAAGTTCTTTAACACTACATTATTTAAATTGAAAAACATGTTCATTACCAGAACCTTTAATGAGTAACATTTTATTTTAAAGAAACACCATCATTAAGTTTGTAATCCACCTGCAGTTTTTTTAGGCATTGTAGATCCTACACAGCATCACATCCACATATTCATGCAATATATCCAGTTACATTATTGACTTTTTCAAATCATCTATGTTGTAGTACAAAACAATATCATGACTATCCTCATGATGTTTTACCTAAATTGTCTGATACAGTAAAATCCATCTTGTGAGACCACCCATTCTGCCAATGAAAAATAGGTCATATAAGACACGTGATCTCATAACAGGTTTGTACAGGTGGGCCAGTTTTCAATGGTCACATTAAACCAGGTTGAAGAAGGAAAAATTACTTCACATATTTGTTCTCTATTCATCATTCTGGTTAAAACATTTCATGCATTTATATGTAATTTTTTAGATTGTACTAAAATTACATGGACCATACACAATTTCATTTTACTTATGTGGAGAGACGTGTAATATATTGGCATTATGGCATATTTACTGCAAGGTTCACTGTTGGATAACACTTATCCTGTCTGTAAATTGTAAAGTTATCTATGATAACACTAACTCAAGAAATTTATTTACAACCAAAACCTAAGCCATCCGCTTAATAATAATTAATAAATGTGCGAGTGTGTGTATGATTTGGATTTTTAATGTAGCTTTAGCAATTCTGCAGTCATATTGCTACGATGTCTGCAGTGTGGCAGTTTATAGTGATGTCTAGCACTGGGGCATCATGCTGCAGACATATAACATGATGTCCCACACAGTCACAATATCCTGACACCATGCCAACCAATCCTAACACTAACCTCTTTAATACTGAGTGCCTAGCAGGTAAACCCTGCCATAATATGATGGTCAGGATCCTCAGAGTGCCAATGTGCTATGTAATGTATTGAACAATAGCACAATGAAGTCAGGTATGTACAGAAAATGAAGCATGCACACCCCTTGGCGAAACAATTGGTGGGGGGAGGGTGTAAATGTGGGCACAAAGCTCATGCTTCAATGGCATATCTTAACACAATACATATTAAACAATACATATTAAACAAGAACTAGAGAAAATACTGAGAATGCAATTGATTTTAAGCAGAGTAAAATGCATTGGTACACACAGTTACCGATAAATAAGTGATGTACTGATACATGTACTTACAATCTGATATCATTGCATCCATGAGAGTAAATCCAAAATAATTCCTAAGGAAAATATTCACAAAGAAGCATCTGTTTCAGTAATTTCAGTATAGATCCTGGTGTGTCTAAACTCAATACTCTACTCCAAATCCTGGTGTGTCTAAACTCAATACTCTACTCCAAATCCTGGTGTGTCTAAACTCAATACTCCAAAATAATGTATGGCAAGATCAAGACCATATGCTGTTCTGTAGGTACACATATGTGCATGTCATTTTGCAGTATCTTTATAAATTTCGAACTTCAAGAATTTTTTCAGCTAAATTCCCAATGAATCTGAATACTATACATAATTCTTTTTATATCCAGTATGAACAAATGGAGTCATTTTTTTACTTGGAAACAGTCTATATGATTCACTGGTTGACTGAATGAATGATGACCATCTGACAAGATGGCTAAACCACATGCAACTTCATTTTTATATGCCTTTATTGAGCAGTGCCTGATAATTTCAACAACCTTAAGCTGTGAAATTAATTCTTATGATTAGCAATTACCTTATTTGTACATTAATTTATATATTTTTTTGGACTAACACATTGTTAAGTGCTTGGATGCATATAAAATGTGACTGAGCAAACATGTTGTTTACCTTGAACTAAGCAACAATTGTACACAGGAAGACAATCACAAAGGCTTAACAGCTTTATCTGCATGAGTAAATAATAATTAGATTAGTAATTAATATCTTTTAAAAGAGATGACATCTTTCAAAATAAGCTTTGATCAAACTACAATTAATGACTATTATCACAACTGAAATGAACATTCACAAACAGAAACTTTGAACATTTCTATTCATGGAAAGAAAGACACTTGTCTTCAAGAATACAACCCATCTAGTCAGTGAAAAGGCATTTTTGTTTTCAAGAGTACAACATGTCTTGCCAGTGATAGGACATTTCTGTCTTTATGAATACAACATGTCTTGCCATTGATGAGACATTTCTTTCTTCAAGAATACATGTCCTGCCAGTGACGAGACATTTCTGTCTTCAAAAATACAACATGTCTTGCCATTGATGAGACATTTCTTTCTTCATGAATACATGTCTTGCCATTGATGAGACATTTCTGTCTTCAAGAATACATGTCTTGCCATTGATGAGACATTTCTGCCTTCAAGAATACATGTCTTGCATTGACGAGACATTTCTGCCTTTAAGAATACAACATGTATTGCCACTGATGAGACATTTCTGTCTTTAAGAATACAACTTGTCTTGCCATTGATGAGACATTTCTGTCTTTAAGAATACAACATGTCTTGCCAGTGATGAGACATTTCTGTCTTCAAGAATACAGTGTATCATATTTACATGGCTCCATATAAAAGGCCATATCAGCTATAGAGCAGAAAGTGGAATATATTCTGTTAAGTAACACGAATCAGTAATTTTAAACCTGAAGATATGGTCATGACTGAAGCGCACAACACATAATCTAGCTGAGATACATTAGTGTATGAAGAACACAATGCATAATCTAGCTGAGATACATTAGTGTGTGAAGCACACAATGCATAATCTAGCTGAGATACATTAGTGTGTGAAGCACACAATGCATAATCTAGCTGAGATACATTAGTGTATGAAGTACACAACACATAATCTAGCCGAGATACATTAGTGTATGAAGTACACAATGCATAATCTAGCCAAGATACATTAGTGTATGAAGCACACAATGCATAATCTAGCTGAGATACATTAGTGCATGAAGCACACAATGCATAATCTAGCTGAGATACATTAGTGTATGAAGCACACAATGCATAATCTAGCTGAGATACATTAGTGTACAAAGCACACAACACATAATCTAGCCGAGATACATTAGTGTATGAAGTACACAATGCATAATCTAGCTGAGATACATTAGTGTACAAAGCACACAACACATAAACTAACTGAGATACATTAGTGTACAAAGCACACAACACATAATCTAGCTGTGATATATTAGTGTACACAACACAATCTAGCTGTGATACATTAGTGTACAAAACACAACACATAATTTAGCTGTGATACATTAGTGAAACAAAACACACAACACATAATCTAGCTGTGATACATTAGTGTACAAAACACACAGCACATAATCTAGCTGATATAAATTAGTGTACAAAACACAACACAATCTAGCTATGATACATTAGTGTACAAAACACACAACACATAATCTAACTATGATACATTAGTGTACAAAATACACAACACATAATCTAACTATGATACATTAGTGTACAAAACACACAACACATAATCTAACTATGATACATTAGTGTACAAAACACACAACACATAATCTAGCTAAGATACCTTTGTGTATGAAGTATACAACACACAGTCTAGCTGGGCAGCTTTATTCATTGGTGTCTGCTTGCAATGGACACATGTTCTAACTTTAAAATGGAAGCAACTCCACCCTTACTAATACACAAATTTGTGACAACTGCATGTCAGCTTGATCTGTATGAAATGTCTATGTTACTGACTTTAATTGACTTCTTCAGATTAAATATCCATAAATATTAAAGTCTATTGGATGAATATTTGTGTAGGACAATTATAATTCTCATATATCAATGAAAGTGGTATGGACCCTATTGCTCAGACGTTATCAAAGGAAAGGTGTAAATAGTTTAAAAGTTAATTTACCTTATTAAAGTCGTTTTCACACAAGTCCTCAGCTGCTTGAATTTGGCACTTATCCAAATTAAAAACCAAGGTGCACACATATTTAAGTTTTAAAAAAATTAATTTCTGTGAAATGCTTACTCAGGTATAAATGGAAGGAATGGTGCTGGTCCAAGAAGAAGAAGGTTAAATGCTGAGAAAAAAGTTCCAATGCTAGTCATCCAGAATGTCAGACCCTGTAACACAAAAACAAAAAAATGTAATTAACAGATTTCAACTAATGACTTATTGATACATGTGTAACAGTAATGTCAATATAAACTTGAAAATAAGGATAAAAGTTTCCTCACTAATGTCAATATAAACTTGAAAATAAGTATAAGAGATTCCTCAGAACATGTTTTAAAATTTCTTTTGTATTACACCTACTATACTTCTTTCTATACATATTTTTTGTTATATGAACTTTTTAATATAAAAGTAACATCATGTGAAAATTATTGATAAAATAATATATACAGTAAAACCTGTTTTCAGCAACCACTGCAATATGCAACCAACTGTAATTTATTACCACAATCATTATGCATGGATTGATTTTATTATATAAACAAACTGTTGTCAGCAACCACCTGCAAAATGTGACTAGTAACCAAGATTTTTGGGCAAAAAATGCATTTTGACACTGCTATGAATGACCATTCTCTAAAAACACGTGACCATTACTGACGTTTTCTTTAATCTATTATAACCACTGACTCCTGTCTACCATGACTGCTTAGGAGTGTCTGCAGACAAAGAGCAGACTGTTCAAAAATAACACTGCTATGCATGACTGCATCACAAAAACAGAGAAACACCACTGTCCTTTATTTAATCTTTTGATGCCATGACCATTTATAAAGGTGTTTGTGCTATAACAAAAAAGCCCTCCCCCCTCCCCAAACAAGTTGGTCAAGTCTGGCTACCAGTTCCTAAATGTAGAGGTGATGCAGGTAGCCCTCATGTGCTACAGCAGACTCAAGTACATGTCACAAATCACCATTGTGGTGCCACAGTCATGTAAATCTCCATTATGATTATGTATATCTTTATTGCTATATAAAATTTATTGCTTTATAAAATTACTTTGAGATATAAATTAATAAAATGCATGTACAGCAATTGTGGATATTTTCCCCTTGTTAAACCTGATGAATTTTGACCATGAAAAATGGTAATCTTGTACAAACCTGTTATGAGAGGCAACTATATTGAGAGACCGCTTTTTGTTAGCAGAAAAGGTGGTCTCACAAGTCTGAATTAATTACATTAAATAATAATGTGGACTTAGTACAGTGCCTAATCATTAGAAGTTCTAAGTGCTTTGCAATATCAGATAACACATAAAAACATATACAACTACAAGATTACAAAAACAAACACTATGAAATTACAAAACAAAAACATCAGAAAATAATTAAGGAAGTAAATATTATTAAGTCTTTAAATCTGTTTTTGTAGTCAAAATAGGTGAGTTTTAAGACCACATCTGAATGAGGACACAGTGTCCTTGTGTATAAGATATATGGCAATTAATTCCACGTAGCTGGGCCCAGGCACGCAAAAGAACATCTGTATGACTTCATTTTAACATTGGGAACAATAAGAATGTGAGTGTCAGAAGAGGAGTGCAAATTTCTAGATAAAATGTACACATGGGTGAGGTAAGATGGTATACTGGACTGGAGCCAGTCAATGAAATGAAGCATAGTGAACAGATTTTGTCTTTGCTTCTGGACTGAATGTGTAGCCAGTGAAGATTAGAGAGCCAGAGGAGATGTTCTCAGTTCTTTGTACTCTAGGGATGATCTGAGCATCTGTGTTTTGAACTTTAGTATTTTCAAGACTGGACAATTGTAATTCTTCTATCTGGTTTGTCTCAGTATCTAGTATAGAAACTTCACAAAGTACACAAAAGTGTTTTAGTGGCATCAACTGAAAGAAAACTGCAAATGGAGCTGATGCATCACAGCTCCAGATATACAGCCTTGCATATGTTCATTACTTGTTGAAATGAGAGCATACTGTCAAGAGGGACAACAAGGTTTCATACTAACTGTGTAAAGTTAATGTTGGCATTGCAGATACTTATTGTTTGAGGTAAAGGATGTGAATGAGAAAGTCTTGATGTGGTGGTCAGGATGGTTTCGGTTTTATCATTATTCATCTGCAGCTTGTTAATTGTCATCCATGACTTCACATCGAAAAAATGCACCTCTCTCCATCTTAGATAATAGCCTCAACTACACAGGGTAACTAGAGCTGTATATCAGAGTGTCATCAATGTACAACTGGTGAGACACCGGATGTCAATCTATGAAACTTAAGAATGGCTAAATGTACAGAATGAAGAGAACTGGGCAGAGAAAGAGCTTTATGGAACACCAAAACACAGATCAACTGATCTGGAATGTTTTCCATTGACAGACACAATTTGTGTCCTGTTGACCAAGTAGGACATGAACCATAATAAGGCTGTATCGTGAATACCAAATACATGCTGGAGATGGTGAAGTAATATATCATGGTCTATTGTGTCAAATGCTGCAGACAAATCAAGGAGGGTAAGGAATGTAATCTTTCCACTATCCAAAGCAGAGAGAAGGTCACCGTACTACCATGGTGAGGGTGATATGCAGACTATATATTGCTTATAAGACTATTTGAATAAACTTGGGATTGAACAAATTTTTCTAAATAAATAATTAAATGATAGGTTAGAAACAGGTTGGTATTTCTTTAAATTGTTCAGGTCAAGTGTCGGTTTCTTCAACCGAGGCTTAACAAGGGCAGTTATGAAAAATGATGGAAATTCCCTGGATGAGAGAGAAGTATTGGCAACATCAGTTAGTAAAGGCAATACTGAACGGCTCTGGGGTGATCTTCATCAGAATTGTATGTACCAAATCCATAGAGACAGGTTCAAATGCCGTTGCCATGTATATTCTGTATCACAACTGAATGGTAATGACAAGTCAATTGAAACTGTGTTGTCAAGTTTATCTCTAATAGACTGAACTTTGTCATGGAAGAAATTTGCACACAGGTCCAGAAGGTCAACCAGATAGAAGGTTGCTGAAGTGGTGTATATTTATTCCTTGACATTAGCTTGACTGTTCATAATCTCAATGAGCTCTTTGCAGCTGGAACTTTCAGCGATCTTAGTACTGTAGTAGGCTGACTGCTGCATGAACTGTCTTCTTAACAGCTTCATATATCTGCTTAAGAATAGTGAGGCTGGTGGAAAGCCAAATCCTCTCATCCTTATGGCGTTCTTGTTTAACAGTGCAAAGCTGGTCCCTAACACTACTGTACCATGGAGATTGCTTTTGAATTGATACTCTACAATGGTTGCTGGGGCACGCTTATCAAGCAAGAAATGCAAGCACTTGACTAGTTGTACTTCTGTAGGAAGTAACAAAGTTTTTAGGGTTGCATGGATGTCATGTATGAAGCAAACAGACAAGGAGGGCTAGGGACTGATATGTTGAGATGGCATATGACAAAGATGATCTGATGCAAGTTCATGGGACACCGATGAAGACTAGAATATTATCATCAGGTCTATAAAGAATTATGACTATTTGAGGACGAAAATGTAAACAGACTCTATGATGTTTATGGATTTCCAGGGCAGTCAAAGTGAAAGCTGAAATCTCCAAGAATAATTAGGTAACCACCTACCGAATTTCCACACTCCAGGTTTTAGGTTTAGATGCAGCAGAATTTAAAAATCTAAAGTGCTGACAGCTGACAGGTTTGAAGTTTTTAGGACTGCTGGGAAGAGAACACTTTACAGGGTTTCCAGATGTTTTGAGATCCAAGTTTTAAGGACTGCTGGCAAAAGAACACTTTACCCATGGTTTACAGTGTTTTGAAACGTTCTTAGGACTGCTGGCAAGAGAACACTTTACCCACAGTTTACAGTTGTTCTGAATTCTTAAGTTCTGATTGCTGGCACTTCCCCACTATACATACATACATGAAAAATAATGTGGCTTTTAAAGTGTTGGTATAAAGCAATTTGATATACCAGTACTATTGGTACATCAAATTGTGATCCGCCCATGGTGCAATAATACAGATATATAAACATTCTCACAACGGTGTGCTGTTGATTCTAGATCAATGATAAATTTCCACACATTAATCATTAGTGACGTATGAGAATAACGATAATAAGTATTAATAATCCCAGTTTTCTAAATGAATTTAATATGGTACACAATTTCATTGCAATCCTTTCTGCTTTGTGTTCCCCCTCCCCTCTCATGCATAACGGACAAACTACGCAGAAATGTGGAGTGAGAGGGAAAAAGAATTTGGGCTGGATGAAAATCTTGAAATAGAAATTACACCAAGTAACCTACAAGAATATGTTTCGTCATAACGGTATACTTTCCTTGGGATTTATCTACAGTGTTTATCAATCATACAAAGTTGCAAACCTTGTCGACATTATACAGTAAATTTCTTGGTTACAAGGTACACAGACTGTGACGTATTTAATATTTTGTTGTTGTTGTTGTTTCTTAAACCTATTATAATGTTCTAAAAATCGATTATTATTAATTAAATATTAAAACATCCAAAGGCCGCTCTCTCTCTCTCTTTCTCCCCCTCTCTCTCTCTCTCTCTCTCTCTCTGGACCACTGTAGCAAGATACAGATGCAAATCTATGAAATGAAAAGGATTTTCACTTGTGTCATCCCATGATGTCTCTGAACTTATGAATGATGGTAAAAGTTAAGTCAAACCAACCAAAGGATGAGAGAGAGAGAGAGAGAGAGAGAGAGAGAGAGAGAGAGAGAGAGAGAGTTTTATGGTCAATAGTACTGTTATTAAAGCAGAATAATGACTTTGATCAACTGTAAATATATTAAAATATTTTAATTACCTCTTGTTGGTTCATCATTTTGCTTATTTTCTATTCTACATTAATTTCCATGCGCCGGTATGTGAATGGCTGAGCGTTCATCTGAATGGTGTAGCTAACCATGTGTTTGTAGCGCTCTGTTTTCTTCATTAAAACCATCTTTCATGTTTAAATCGTAAGGGGTGTATTAAATTGATTTAATCAATGTGAATAAAAATAGAAACTCAAAAAGAAAACAATCAACTTATCAATATGCAAAGGTTATTGTGAACTGCCACAAAAGGCATAGAACTACATTTTGTAGCAGACACACTCAGCATGGATGTGAGGATTCAGTCACTCAGTCAATACACAGTTGCCTGTGGCAAATCTTAACTCTGTTCAAAGGGCAAATATATGTATTTGTACGAGATATAAATAAAATATATGTGTAGTATGTATGCTGTATCAATGATATCCCATTTGTATAAATTTTTCATTAAAAGGAAACTTGGCAAGCCTCATTTCCTTTTAATGAAAAATTGATATATCTCATGATATATCATTGATACAGCGTACATACTAAACATATATTCTCTCTCTCTCTCTCTATCTCTCTCTCTCTATACACCACTCCCTTGATAACTCGCGCCCTGATAACTCGCAAACCCGCTTTTAACGCAGGGTCAGGCATGGATCCCAATTTTTAAACCAGAAAATACCAAAAACTTGATCCCTATTGGTTGAACTTGAAGAAAATTGCGATCAAAACTGGTAAGGGAAACTTGATATATCGCTTGTTTTATCGTCCAAAACGGTAGATAGGACCTGGAAATTTAATCAACATTATGAAATATTGACTTTGAATAACAAGTCATATAATTTGTTACATTTTTTTTCAAACGACATTCTCAGTAAACTGCAATTAACAATATTCAAGGACATCTCGATTAATGAAAATGTCACTTACGCCAAGGAGTTCTATTTTTTAGTTCCTTTTAAGTGTAATCATCATAAATGCAATGTGTCCTCTTGTAATTAAACGTAAAATGTGTCAATCTACTGTAACAGTATGTCTGCGAGTGTTTCGCTGAGAACCTAAGTGCCCACCATGTTTTGAAATCGGACTAGCAGAAGCATTTGTTGTATTGTTGCACTAAATAAAAGGAGGGCCTCCTTTTCTATTATCACAATAATTACATCTTCTGAATCAACTAAAGCAGGTGGAAATGAAAATAAGTCAAAAGGCGTACAAATCCTACATGCTTAAGAATCAGCGGCACCGGTCATATGTCGGGTAACTCATTTCAGTTGATCAATCGAACACTGTGATACATTTTATTATGTACATATCTAATCAAACTACCTTAAATTAACCTACTCAATCATAAATGTGATTAAAGACAGCAAGGCAACAAAGCGAAATGAGTACTTCGTAAAATAAAGAGCTTTGTTTCGCAGATACAGACCGTTGTGGGAAAAACGAGTTTCAGAGAATTCTTGAATTCGCACACAGAGATATCCTCAAGCGTGATAAGAAGTTTCACTATCACTTTTGCAATTAAATCATGGCATGAATATTTTACTAACTGAAAAAATACAAAAATTGAGTTTCAACGTAGACGATTGTCTCAGGAAATAAATGTTACATGCTTTTGATAAAAAGGAATCTTGTTTGTTAGCGTATCAACAGTTAGTCTGGTTCCCTGCTTCGTAGACTCGAAGTTTCGTGAAATACTGTTATACACCACTCCGGGAACCATACTAATCAACAAAACAAAGAGCCATGACGTAATACACAAATATTTTTGCATACCATGTTTGGTTGTTGAAACCAGCTGCAATCATGTTATCGATCTTTCAGATGTTGGACATTTTGAAAATAAATGTGATATATTGATAATAACGAATAACTTCATCAGAAAAAGCTTTTTTTGACAATTTTTCTCAACTATATAATAAAATGAGGATTCAGCCTTAATGGCTGAATCCTTGTTTTATAATCAAGCCCAGTTCCCCCACCCCCAACCCCGTGGTTTTCTGGATGTCCAGCAGGTGTTTTGGAGGTCCCTCAGTAACTCGCGCCCTCGCTTATAGTGCGGTCTGTGTTTTTGGACCCTGATGTGCGCAAGTTATCGAGGGAGAGGTGTGTGTATATATATATATATATATATATATATATATTTTACCTCCTTAAGGTCTGGAAGAGAATCAGTTTGTAATCTTCTAACTTCCAAATCATTCTGGTCCACTTTACCCAGGAGCTGAATCTTAAATTCGTTAGGATTACAGCAAGAGAACATTTTACCCAGGGTTCCCAGATGTTTTGAATACTTAAGTTCTTAGGACTGTTGGCAAGAGAACACATTACCCAGGGACTGAGATCTTGTTAATTTTAACTCCACTTTTTTTAATTCTGTCTTGGCTCCTTGAAAGAATTTATTCAATTCAGATGTAGTTGAATTTGTTCAATTCAGATGTAGTTAACCATAACCTATACCAAAGAATCAAAACTTTTACTCCAGATAAAGCTCTTATTTCTGAAAAACAGCCATGAGGACTGATGCCACAAGAATGGTTCACTAACATGTATGCAAACTGGACCAGTCACAATATGATTTTTGTTATTTACAAGAACAAAATTGAAGTTGTGAAGGGGTGGGGTTTGGGGGTCCTCCTTCAATGGGGACTCAAGGAGCAGAGCATCTGATCATGAAGTCCTGAGGTCCAAATGCCTCTGACCAAAAATGCATTTTAGACTTTGAGAGCATAAAAACTGCTGCTGGTGAATTTTATTATCATAATATTTTGCAACGTTGTTTCTTCATTAAAAAAAAAATCATCTGAAAAACAATACTGGAAGAATTTCACTATGTTCATTAAAACATCAATTTGTTCTCTAGAAATTATTACATGTGCATATCAGTGCTCACACAGTAAGTCAGTCATAATTATTTGACAATTTCTGCATTAATTATTTTATGTATATCACACTTTTCTCTTCTCATAACAAAGGTCTTTTTGTTTTTTTTTTTCTTTATTTCATGGTAGAAGATTTTAATTATATACATCTACTGCATAAAAATAGATACATATATAAATTCACTTGCTTGTCATTTCCCACTTGGACACAACCTGCTGATACTGATGTCCTAGTCTTGCTTTCTTTGCCGACTTGGAACAAATTTATTTTGCTTTCCTTTTTGTAACCATTCATTTTTGTGGGCTCAATGTTCAATTTTGTTTTTCATTCCCACCATGTTTCTTTTTTTCTTTTAAGCTCCTACTTGTATTGTCAACATGAAAAGCACATATTCTGACACAGGGTTACATCTGCCCTCTCATGTAAGAAATCTTTCTGAAAATACTATACTGCACTTTTTCCAGATACCATATTTGATGATTTGTACCAAGTTGTAGGTTTCAATATTTATCATCCCTGATTTGGAATCAATATCATTCGTGACAATGAAGGAATATTCTACTTGTAGGCTATGAAAACAACTCAGTACAGACATGACCATATCTGATGGACAAGGGTGTCTTGCAACAATATTAAAACTTCCATGCCAGACATATATGTTGTCCCTCCTTAAATTCTGGAAGGGAATGAGTTTGGTCCAACTCCTTATCATTTTACATGTTTAATGCTACTGTAGAGTTGGCAGTTGTAGTTTAAATCTTTCTGGCAAAGATCACAAAATGCTGGTCCTCTGCCATTCATTTTTCTTACAAATTGAACAGCTACATTTCTATTTACTTTGTGCTCAAGTCACTCCCATTTCCATACATTTTCAAACCTTTATCCAAACATTTTGTATCCATGTCTCTGTTGATAATTCATGACATCATGTTTGGCAAGCATGCTTATTTCCATGCTTTCCATTATGAGAAGATTCATTGGATGCATAAAAACTGTAATATGATTACATCACTGCCAAATGGGGATAGGCTGACCATTACTGAAAAAATACATCAAGATAAAAAACACACCATATCAAGGAAAATCAGATTGAGGTCATCAGAAATGTGAAATTCCACTTAAAACTGACAAAATATCATCAGTGAATATTATAACATTTTTCTGTGAGAAACATGTAACTCTTCTGTCCTAGTGCACCTGCTTGTTTGGAACCCATTTACATGTTCAGCATATGACAAAATGAAGTTTAGTAACCTTTCACAAAAGTTAAAGTCTCTGGCCATACAACAAAATAAAGCTACCATGGTGCTTGACTACAAGTCCCCCTCAGTATACCACCATATCTCAGTATACTATTTTCCCTCATTATACCATTTACCCTAAGTATACCATTGTCCCTCAGTATACCATTCTCCCTCAGTATACCACTGTCCCTAAGCATAATATTGTCCCTCAGTATACCATTGTCCCTTGCAATACCATTGTCCTTTGGTAACCATTGTCCCTCAGTACACTATTGTCCCTCAGTATACCATTGTCCCTCAGTATACTATTGTCCATCAGTATACCACTGTCCATCAGTATACCACTGACCCTCAGTATACCATTGTCACTCAGTATACCACTGTCACTCAGTATACTATTATCCATCAGAATACCATTGTCCCTCAGTATACCACTGTCCATCAGAATACCATTGTCCCTCAGTATAGAATTCTCCCTCAGTATACCATTGTCCCTCACTATACTATTGTCCATCAGCATACCACTGTCCCTTGCGATACTATTGTTCCTCAGTATACCACTGTCCATCAGTATACTATTGTCCCTCAGTATACCATTGTCCCTCAGTATACCATTGTCCCTCAATATACCATTGTCCCTCAGTATACTATTTTCCATCAATATACTATTGTCCATCAGTATACCATTCATATGGTCAAACCTCCTGTAGCCTTGGAGATGTACAAGAGGCCCAATGAGCTCTATTATGTGTCACAATAGGCAACTAACAGGCAGAAGTCATGGTGTGTCACAATAGGCAACTAACAGGCAGAAGTCATGGTGTGTCACAATAGGCAACTAACAGGCAGAAGTCATGGTGACTGTGTGGTTAGAATGCCAGACTCACAACTGAAAGGGTGTGGGTTCACATCAGCCCAGTTCTGCTACTATGGTATGTCCTTGGGTATTACACTTTATTCCATTTGCCCCAGCACTAAATAACCTACCTGTGATACTGTGCAGTAAAACAGTAAACCAACCCAAATCAATATGATTGTACATTACTTTTACAAATCAGTACCATTGTCCATTATTTTACATAGATAAAGTCATGAAACCCATTAAAAGGCTTCAAAAACTAATTCTATTTTTTTTTTTCTTCTGGCATCGTCTGCAGCTTACAAGAATCCCGGAGAAACACTAGTTTTTAAACATAAATTAATTTCACTTGATTTTAGATCTTAGCTAATGAACACCTAAAACAATATAATTTCACATCAATTAATATCCGACTTTGTGTACAGCATGCATTATGATAACACAGCCTTGCTGGATCATAATAAGTTTCAGGTGTACTGACTTACAATTGATGAAGCTTTGAGGGCTCCAATGAACCATATTAAAATGAGAAGACTGAAGTTTAGTCTTATCAATAAAAACCATGGACTGAAAGGACTGCTCAATTTTTCCGACAAAAAAATATTACAGCAGAATATTGCAGATAACATTTACTGACAGTGTCTGGTTGTTCTAAAAACTGATGGTACTTTTCACACATTAGCTCAAATGCAAATTTTATGAATTGCTAATGCAGTTCAAATTAAATTTTTTTACTATAAGAGCTTATCCACATCTAATCACCTGTGTATCAGTCCAGATAAAGAATACTAACTGAAATTCACTGCACCTAATAAATCAATTCCATAATTGAGTTCAAATAGTACTCACCTTTATACTTCACTGCATTTAAAATCAATTATACATGTAAGTACAAACAGCACTCACTTTTGTGTCTCCCAGCCATCCCCAGAGAGGAGCAGTCATGGCATACACTGCTGGAGCAATCAGAAACATAAAACCAATAATCCATGTTTTGAGTTTAAACTGAAAAGTACAAAAGGTGATTTTTGTGTAAAATTATATGCTTTCATATTTGCCATTCAGTGGCCTCATTTTGATCTCATAAACAGCACCAATATTTAAGCTGGCCTAGAAATCTGGGTCTCTTGATATCAATGTATATTTCTATATAAACCAGTTATCTTTAATTAATAATTGCTCTGCTGAATTTAGTGGCTCAAAAACTGTAACATAGTCAAATGTCAGTTATCCTACATCCATGAAAGATAGAGTTTAACTGCACAATGATCCAAATGAAATCAAAATAATAAACTTTATTTATTTTATGTAGGTTATACAATAAGTTCTCACAGCTCAGGATCACCTTTGATGGCTCAGATGATGGTGTAATGGGTGTTTTGTGGTGGAAGAAATCAAGAACTTCTTGCAAAATAACCACCATACATGACAACTAGCAAATCAAACCAGTAGATTTAAACATTTTGATCAGTAGAGGCTTCTAAATCAAGTGAATTTCTGATCAACACAAATTTTATGCATTTTAAGGGTACAAAAAGCAAAACAAGTAAACAGATACTTTTTTGCCATAAAATGAATTCCGCTAATTTATAATTAAACAGCATGTTTTGAACATGAATCAGATACTGATAGCAATATATTGTCAATTAAACGAAAAAGGAAGAGTCGTATATCCATAGTCTTAAAAGAAAGACATTTTTATAATAAAAAATTCACAAGCACTTTTAGTTTTCTTCACAGTTTCACTGCTATGTGTCCACTGATGACATTCACCATGATTCTATTTATTATTTCACACTTAACAGGCTCTCAGTAGTTTTCTGGTCCAGATTTTCACTGTGTGATGGTATCTGCATATGTCTGGTGATATTTCTTCCCCATACATGTGATTCTATGGGCAATAGGCCAAAAATACCATTTTAAGGTCATCTCCCACACATACAGTTTTATAGTTGAAATTTACCACTTTTGAAAATTACAATAATTTTTTTAAAAATTTCATTAATAAACCCAAACAAGGTATTTTTATGTGTTCTATCAACACATTAAAGAAACCAGCCAGAACCAGTCTACTGGGAACCGGAAATGTTCCACCATGCATGGCAGATCTATTGTTCAAGAACAACTGACGTGTACGCAACAAGCTGCTAACTGATTACCTTACTGCTGGAATATGGGGAATTTGAGGCCAAATACAGGATGTTTTTGAGGTGTTTTGAGTAATAAAGGAAAAAAAGGTGGTCATGATGTCTTCTGAGCCTTTGATGAAAATCAGCCAGCCCTTGATGGAAAGGAGACAAGATGGTGAGACCAACCACAATAAATCATTTCAGTAAATACACTAGAGAAGGTATTTTGAATTTGTTGCCTTTAATTGTTCAGAGATTCTCCCAGGATAATATCACAAGAGTAGATTTCCCCCTTTGTTACAAAAATAAGGGGGAATAGAACAAACATTGGGTGGGGTGTGGTGGGAATGGCCATAGTTTAATATTTACATAACACTTCAATATCCACCTTTCTTTCTTCCTGTTCTACTCTGTAAGAACCTACTGAAACCACAATCTTTAAAAGTTGGTGCCTAGTTGCATAAGCATTAATCTGTTGTTTCCGAGCTTAGTCTGTTCCTTATCTGTGTAAGAATATTGTTCTGTACTGAGAACCCCTTTTCAAAGTCTGCTGTCTGAAGGGGCATATACTTATCTAGCTTAGCCAGCTGGAACAAATTTGAAAACTTTTCTTTATAGTGGTTGTCAAGCATAATTTTCCACAGCTCACAGTTATAGTCTCTGGATACTTTTGCTCCAAAAATAGATTTTTCATTAACATAAGCTTTGCCAAACTTTAGCTTTCTTGAATTAGCACTCTACTGACTACTATGCCAGATTTAGATTTCCGTACTGCTGTACTAGGATTTTAAGTCCATTAATGGTCAGACAGAGGTATTTTTAAATATAGCGCTTTACGGTCTTGTACCACATGATCCTGCAGAGTAAATTGTAACGAGAAAAGAAACAAAAAGTGCACTCTACTTTTAAATTATCCGTATTTTAATTTGGTTTGTATGTCTGCCTTTTCTAAATTTAATTTCAAAATACTGCTGAAATGAGGGGTTGACCATCATGCCATCTGTTTTTGTCCATCCAGCATGTACATCAGACTTGTAGTTAACATCAATTTCATATGGTTCTCAGCACCATACGTTATTTCCTAATAATAATATATTTAAAAAAACCTGCGATATCTCAAAGTGGTTCTGAGTTCTAGATAAGCTGCATATCTGCATATCAATGCATACAAACTGATCAAGTGTTATTAAATCCATTCAGACCGCTCCAGTGGCCTAGTGGTTAGTGTCCTCCTTGAATGCAGGAGGTCGTGGGTTTGAACCCCAGGAGAGTCATGCCAAAGACTTAAAAAAATGGTACTAACAGCTGCCTCACTAGGCACTCAGCATTAAGAGGTTAATGTTAGAACTGGTCGGTCTGGTGTAAGGATAATGTGACTGGGTGGGAAATCATGCTATATGTCTGCAGTAAGATACCCCAGTGCTAGAAATTGCTATAAACTGCCACAATGCAGACATCAAAGCAATATGACTGAAAATGTTTTAAAGCTACATTAAAATTCCAAAACACACACACATTAAATCCATTCAAATTACATAAAACAATTTCAAATCTAATCATTTAGTCTGAAGTTGTCAGAGTGCTGTGGGCAACATTCTTCTTTTTTGATGATGGTGCAATCACACCCTGAATAAGTCTTTGTCACTGTGCTGCTTGAATAAGTCTTTGTCACTGTGCTGTTGAACTAAGTCCTTGTCACTGTGCTGCTTGAATAAGTCTTTGTAACTGTGGTGGCACTCTACAATTTCGTATTTTGCATAGGGTTAGAATTTTAAAGAAAAAGAATTTCCACAGGTTTCCTCACTGGTTATACTGACTATTTAAAAATGACCTTGTATATCTTAGGTATTGTTCAAAGAACCTTTTAATTCCCTTTATTTTGGTGTATGATTGATGGGTGTAGTATGGGTTACAGAGTCTACAGCTTGGCCTTACTCCAGATGTGCACCTTTCAAAAAAGTGCTAGCTCCACTTGGTCATTTTCACTTCCTGAACTTCAGAGGTAAATTGTTCAAAAAAGAGCTGATAACTTTTTTTGACATTTTATATATTTGGTAATTCATTCATTGCACTTTCAGAAGCTGGTATTGTCTAGTCTGGCAAAATTCATTTTCCCTATTTTAATAGCTGCTAAGGATAGTGTACTTTAGACAAATTCAGGCTGATTTTTGGGGCACAAGGGAGCAGTCATTTTAGTTAGCAGTGTGCTAAGATCACTTACAATTTCCAAAAGTACAATATCCAAAGAAATGTCAGCCACATTACATCAAAGTAACATAGAGGTATGCCAACATTCTCTCCACTGTGCACGTTTTAAATGCAGACAACTTCACCTTACATATGTCACTCTCTCAAAAGTACATAATAACTGGTGAGCGCCCCCTGTGCTGTTTAAATAAGTCTTTGTCACTGTGCTGCTTGAATAAGTCTTTGTCACTGTGCTGTTTGAATAAGTCCTTGTCACTGTGCTGCTTGAATACTGTTTTGATGCTCAGTTTGATACACAGTTTAATAAATTATTGTATAGAACTGTTTCAAAATGTGGCAACATAAGAAATACATCAAAACATGTCTATAAAGAACACTTTATGAGACCATACAAATAATTCTTTCATAGACAATATGTTCTTCTCAGAAAGGTTAGAAATGATCATAAATGCAAGAAGAAAGGACCCAAAAATGTTGTCCTGTATGAGCAGGTGTCCTTCAGATGTGTCTTTTCCAGGGTTAATAAACTTATTATCATTTTCACTAAAAGTCAATATTATAATACTGTGAATACATTTATTTTCAAGGGTCTAAATTTCTGTTGTTTTATGAAGAATGATATTTTTATTGGTATTTAAATTCCTGGATTTTGGATATTTATCCTATAGTTTCAATAGTAGAATTACTTTTCATCTTCAAATTTGCAGTTTGCAGCAACCATGAAACTTACTACATGATCCCTAAGCTTGAACTCAAACTCTCATACAACAATTGCAAACAACCATGAAATTTATCACATGATCCCTAAGACTGAGCTCAACTCTTGTGAAACAGAAAACAATCAATGGAACTGCTTTGTCTGAACACAGTAGTACTCCTTATCATGAAACATTTACAGAAAACAATCAACGGAACTGCTTTGTCTGAACACAGTAGTACTCCTTATCATGAAACATTTACAGAAAACAATCAATGGAACTGCTTTGTCTGAACACAGTAGTACTCCTTATCATGAAACATTTACAGAAAACAATCAATGGAACTGCTTTGTCTGAACACAGTAGTACTCCTTATCATGAAACATTTACAGAAAACAATCAATGGAACTGCTTTGTCTGAACACAGTAGTACTCCTTATCATGAAACATCAGACTATACATCCCTTTACATCACTCTGCAGATACAGTGTCTAAGAAACTAAACTAGCACTTATGCAGTTCCTATAACTCCTCTTCACACAGTTACATAGCAAGTCACATGATTGCAATAAATGTTAGAGAAACTAAGCTAAATACCAAGGTTTACAAAGTTACTAGGGTATGAATATTGGACACTGTAGCCTACTTTAAACTGCAAGCTGTTGTACTCCTCATGACACATCCAAATACAAAGTTACATGATCATTCTGCAGGCATGAGGAAAGTATTTACTTCTTTTTCTTTAAAAATGGGACTAACCTAACATTTCTGGCAACATCAAAACCTGAACCTGTGTGTAAAGGGCAGAGTATGCTCCACCTGCCAGTTCTAATTCTTTTAATTTTAATTGTAATTTTCTTTCTCTTTCTCTCTCTCTCTCTCTCTCTCTCTCTCTCTCTGCCTCTATCTCTCCCAGTCTCTATCTCTGTCTCTGTCTTTCTCTCTCTGTATCTGCCTTTCCTTCTGATCTCTCTGAATATGAATGTCTCTCTCTTCTCTCTGCATCTGCCTTTCCTTTTCCTCTTTCTGAATTTGCAATTCTATCATTTCTTTCTGAAGCTTAAGTTTTGATAATTCCAATTCCATCTAATTTTTTAACACTGTAATTCCTTTAATTTCCTATCAAAACCAAAGAATGACTAAATAATCAAACCCTGAGCATTTTTATCCAAAATTTCCTTCCCCACAAAATACTGGACTAAAATATTTTTATTTCTGCTTTGTTAAAAGATGCTTTTACTTCCAAAATATTAAATGCCTGCCACACTCAAGCAAGTCATCCTTTTTTCATTGATAAAGTTCACTAAATCAGTTGACATTGTGATGCTGGTTGGTTTCAGTACAGATTTCTCAAATATGTGAAATTAACATTTTTACCCGGGGACAACCAAATTTCTGAAACAATGTCAATTTAAATTTTTTTAAAGACAATTTTTTATATTTTTTAAATGTTTTAAAGAAATCGAGATCCTGGAATGGCCCCTAATTTCTGTTATGACTCCATGGTCTTAAACTAACTAAAAGAAAGAAAGTGAAACCAATAGGTATTGTGAATTAAATTTAAAACATTCCTAAAAGTTATATCACAAATCCAAAAGTATAGAGTGTTACAAATGAATTCAATCTTAAATATGCTGACATACCAACAGCCTTGATCTATCACAGCATAATCCAGACTGTCTTTGAATGAATTCACAATAATCTCAAGATTAAGTTTTAGTCCAAACGTCAAAAAGCACTTTGTAATTCCAATGAACACTTTAAATAATTCCTCTAGAATTATATCTCATCACAACAGTAAATAATTTCACAAACCCAACTTAAAGTAGATATGAATAATGTTTGTTTACCTCTACTTTATATAAAAACCAACACAAAAGACACTGTAAGACAATCAGGATGCATGTCATTCCAGAACATTCTTGAAGTACAATCTATAATCATGGACAAAAGTTATCTATCTAAACATGCTTTTTACAAATGACCAATAAACTAAAATCTACAATCATATATAAAAGTTAAGCACACAAAATAAGCATGCATGTATGTATGTATGTATGTATGTATGTGGTGGAACAATATTAAATAATAAGTTCTAAAACTGTAAAGATCAAATGGAAAGAGAAATGAAATCTTCAGTAAAAACACTGTGCTTTTATTTCAAAGTAGTGTACCAAAAAAGAAAACATGCAGAAACAAATGACCAAAATAAATTCTAAATCAGAATGGTAACTCAAGCATGAAGATTAACATTCTGGTATTGATGCGGAGGCTGATAATCATACGTATTTGAACCCTAATGAATTAACAACACTTAGGGACATTTGCAACCCTTGTTTGTTTCTAACTGACCCCAGTTTTGACCTGCCGGGTTGGATCTAGGATTTGGTAAATTTGTGTACTTTCCCCCACTGAATCCAATATAAAATGTTCTGTACATCACTGTAAACAACAACAAACACACATCATGTGTTCTGTATAGTACCATACAACAATAAACACACATCATGTGTTCAGTATAGTACAATACAACAATAAACACACATCATGCATTCTGCATATTACAGTACAACACTAAATGCACATCATGTGTTCTGTATACTACAATACAATAATAAACACACATTAAGTGTTCTGTATATTACAGTACAACACTAAACACATGTTCTGTATATTAAAGTACAACATTAAACATACATAATGTGTTTGTATATTACAGTACAATACTAAATACACATTGTGTGTTCTGCATATTAAAGTACAACACTAAATACACATAATGTGTTCTGTATATTACAGTATAACACTAAATACTCATCATGTGTTCTGTATATTACAGTACAACACTAAATACACATAATGTGTTCTGTATATTACAGAATAACACTAAAAACTGAAATCAAAGTCATGCATTTTGGAATAACAGTATTTTCTTTACACACCTAATGTTAAAGAATCAAACCATGGGCTGATAATTGTGTCACAACTCTGTCCCTTCTTATATCTTAAAAAACAGTGCTACATATTTCCTTCGTGTCATATCATAGCTTTCATGCATGTAGTTTTAACATGATTTCAATTTGTTTCAAATCCTGAATCACCTGTTTGTGGCCTGGTAATTAAACATGTTGATGTTTGATGTCCTGAAGTTAGTATTTCCAAGAGTGAATGAATTTTCAATGCACGTTTTTACACACAAACTGCAAAGCATTTAATTTTTTTCGTTAGTTTCCAGTCTGAATTGAATGACTATTGGGCTTTTTTCTTCTTGCTGGATGGACACCAGTTTCAGCGTCACCATTTTTAGGTCCATCACCACTAGCACTGTCTGTTATGTGATTAGCCTGAGAATTTGTTTGTTCAATATCACTACTCCTGCTGGTGCAAATATTAGAAGTATTGCTGCTAAATAATGAATGGTGTCCGAATTTTAACTGGTCTTGCCATTTAATGAATTGTCCCACCAACCTAACCTGAGCGTCAAATATGTACTCTCCTGACACTGTTTAGTAAACCAATCATAATTGAGCACATGACATACAGAAAATATGAGACATTTCACAGCTACAATAGAACAACATATCTGTTCAGTGACAAATGGGACTTTACCATAAATTTTCTTTTATAGAAAATAGAGCTGTTCTTATTTTTGCTCAATTCTCCCCACAGAGAATTGAACATTTTGCAGGAAATCTTACATTTGGGGGGATTTTCATGTTCACATGTCCTAAATGCAACCTTGGACCTTGTAGGGGCCATTTGGCCCAACTTTTTTAATTTCTGGAATGAACAGTCTATTTTTTCTAACAATAAGTACTCCTCTTGATAAATGCATCCATCAAGTATTATGGAAAACTTTAAGAGAACTGCACATAAAAACCTCACACAGACACCTATGCAACCAATGACAATGACACTATTACAAAAATAATATCCATGTTTTTCTCTGACACATTAACAAGAAAAAATTGATACCTGTGCAAGATGGTCTGCTAAAGTTGGGTCCATGAAGCCCAGAGTAGAGGAACAGGTCATAATTACCAAAAGGGTCACTAACACCAGTGGGCTCTTCAAAAGGGTCAAAACTGACCCATCATACAGCTTCTGACCTTCTGTTAAAAGACAGATAATGAAGATTCACAGAAATGTCCAAATATCAAACATAAACATTTTTTCTGACCCAATATACATAATTCTCTCAAAATTTATTCATGGCAGATAACTTAATTTTATCCCAAAAGTAGATAAAGTGACATGCAAACTCTTCTTAACTACAATTCTACCACAGATACACTCAAGAGAAGAGCAGATAGTATTGAAAAGCTTGATACAAAATAATGTCAGTTACAAAAAATTTCACCACATCAAGTGATCATTGCTATTTTCACCACAAATGCACTGAACTGAAACTGTTACCACTGTATAGGAAGCTGACACTATGGTGTAAACAGGATGTAAAACCCAACCTGCAGAGACAAAGATCAGTGCATGTTACTTGGTAAGCATCATCCCTGGTCATGTCCTATCCACTGAATTAGATTTTCCTATCTTGTCCACATAACACAGGGAAGATTATTAGATCTATAAAGTCATATCATTTCACATCATTTTTAGTAACGTCAGATAACAATATCATCCAGAAATGTAATGCATCTGCAGTCATGCTGTATGCAACAATCTCAAACTAGCTGTATCAGCTAATTGCCTACACAGTATTGTTATATAACCTGTAATATTTGTGAAGAGTAGACACTCAAACTAGCTATATCGTCTACCTGCTTAAAGAGAATTATTATTTAATAAACAACCTGCTGAACCAGCTAATGGCTTACAAAGAATGATTAAACATGTAATATTCATGACAGAAGACTCAAACTAGCTGCATCTGATTTATGCATGTAGTATTATTATGCAACATATAACATTTATGACACTGCCCTCAAGAATCATAACACTGTGACACAGTCAAAAATGTTTTACTAAGATTTAACATTGTAATACCATGAAAACCAATTTTTTCTAGTAAAATATGTTTCTTTGATAATACTTACCCAGTCATAATACTTTAGGAGAACTACTGTACCTCATAAATCCAGCCCTCCCAGGTTAAACCGTTTTAGCTTAAAAGTGCAAAAAGTTATCTGCCCACCTAAGTGGCAGTTGGAGTGATCTCCCCTTGATACCAGGATCAGTGCCAAATCCTGTCAAATCTTCAGTTACTACTGGAGTGAAAGGCACCCTCTCCACATGGATGAAACTGCAGGGTGTCTAGGAGGTTGTAAGTGTATTATGATTGGATAAGTATTATTGAAGAAACATATTTTACTAGATAAAATCGGTTTCTTCTTCAAAATACATTACTGAATCATAATACTTTAGGAGAATAGGACCAAAGCAGTGATGAGGCAGTACTTACATGAGAAGTTGTTGTTCTTGTTGTTGTGGGGCTTAACGCCATTTTTCAGCACACGATAGGCTATACATGGTGGCCAGTATTAATGGTGGAGGAAGAAACCGGGAAATCCGCGGAAAAAACCACCGACCCACGAGAAGCTACTGGCAAGCTTTCTCACATATCCACATTCGCCGAATCTTAGACTCGAACCCACGCAGACAGAGGTGAGATGGCAGTGATCCGTAATGGACAGCGCTTTAGACCACTCGGCCACTCGGGGCCCCTACATGAGAAGTGAACTAATTAAGTCCATGAAAGCAATTTAAATGTGTCTTGTTCAGCCAGGTAAATACCCATGACAAATTCCACTTGGGCAAGGATACAATGTCATTGGCCAGGTGAAATTCAAAATGAACAGAAGATCGGATAGGTTTTTGGTTTCTTTGATATCCTCTCTACCATGATAACATGGTGCATACCAGTGATTGTGGAACAGTAGGTTTAACTGTAATTGGTGCTAATAACTGCTTCTCACTGAAAAGCCTCAGAAACTTAGCTACTGAGGTACGAATGCCTATATTGGCAAAAAGTGCTCTTGTATGCTCCACTTAGATTATATTCCATTACCTTTGTACACAGCAAAGGTGGATGGCCATCTCACTTAAGGGATTATCCAACACTTGTTGTGAAAACTGTTTGTTCTTAAGGGAAATTTAATAAGATCCAGATGTGCAGGTTCGTTACTACTGGG
This sequence comes from Megalonaias nervosa, assembly GCA_016617855.1. Classification (NCBI taxonomy): domain Eukaryota; kingdom Metazoa; phylum Mollusca; class Bivalvia; order Unionida; family Unionidae; genus Megalonaias; species Megalonaias nervosa. The sequence continues at coordinate 22,964 of JAECUM010000390.1, read as the reverse complement.
TTGGGAGGTAACACCTGCCATCGTAATTGCTTAAGGCAGATGAGGGAATATCTTAAAATTCCTGATGATTCTGTTGCAAAATTGATGAATTTGGGCCAAGATTTCCCATATGAGAAGAGTTATCAGCATGAAGAGACACTCAGATTCTTTTAATTTCTGTGTCATCTTCAGAACATGAGATGTTGGAAAAGTGTATACATTTGGTCATTCCAATCTGTAGAAAAGGTATCGATTATCCAGGCCTTCTGGATCCAGGGCTGGTGGGACAAAGGTTAGGATTTTTGGCATTCTACCTTGTCACCAACAGGTGTTTCATAGGTTGATCCCATTTAGTGAAAACTGAGGGATAAGGAGATCATTCTTTCTGTTGTATTGGTTCCTTCTTGCAGAAAGAGTCCGCATTAGCCAGCCTAGTTTATGTCGAACTTAAAAGTGGATCTGTCATTAAGGACACCACTTTAGAAAATCCCAAACAAGAATACAAAGGTCTGGGTACTTAGTTCCACTCTGCTATCTGAGGTAAGTCACCACAATAGATTTGTCAGACAGAATTTAGAGCTTCATGTAGGTTCTCCAGTCTCCAATGAAAAGCTTTCAAAATGGTTTCATCTCCAGGACACTGATATATAATAATGATCCTGAGGGGGCCACGCTTGTATGGCATTCCCAGTATTTCCTTCACAAGCAATCATGACTGATGGAGGTTGTACTTGCAGAGGTAACATGCAACCTGAGCCCTGGGTGGTTTCCCCACCCTGATGATTCATCACTGTATTGTGCAGATTGTGAAAGCTGGTCCAATGGCCAAAGGTTCAGTCTCCATTTGAACCACAGTATCATTGTTATATGAGCCCAAGAAAGTGACCATGGACTAAAGTGTCTGCTGCTGCATTGAGCAAAACTCGTTAGGCAAAGGAATTCTCTAGTGGATGGATTGCTCCATGTAGATAAGGAATCTACCATTACATGAATTCAATTCTTGTTCCTTTTTACTTGAACACTGATTCCTAGTCAACTGAGTTCTTGAAAGGATAGGAGGTCTGATGATGTCCTGTTGACAAGGAGACTGAGAATGAAAAAGGAGGGTAACAAGCAAAATCATGTCTTGCACCAAAATATAACTAGCCTGCTGCTTTGTAGCCTGCTGCAGGTGAATCACAGAACTTCTGGAACTTCTCAAAACTACGTGAATGGGGACATGAAGTCAAGCCTCTTTGCAAGTCAACACTGACTGTGCAGTCTCCACAATGAATGACATTAGAACCTGCTGTTGCATTCCATCACAAACCCAAGAGCATAACAGAGGTGACTAAATGCACTTAGGTTGATGACCAAGTGACAAGTGCTGCTTTGTTTCTGAAAGAACTCTTGGCAAAGACTTAGGAGGTGCACAGAACGTGATACCAAGTCCCCAGGAAATCATTTGTCTGGTCCATATGTCATCATGGTAAATCTTCACTGTCAGCAATGAAAGACTGGAACCTTCTCAAGACTGGGATCTGTCAGAAGGTAGGCATGGATGTATGTCATCTGTGATGGGAGGGTCTCATGGAACTCTGGTGAACATGATCGCCTCTCTTTGAGTCCTCCAATTAGTTTTGGAGATCTGTGGTTTTCAATGGTTGTTAATTCAGTAGGACTGCTTCCCAGTGGCATGTGCTCTAGGGACATCCCTGCGACCTTTCCATTGACTACTCTGCAAATCCCTCCACTGCAGCTGAGACTGAGGGATGAAAAGAAGGTGGCTTGTTGTGAATTCTATCAACCTGATCTTTAAAGAAGCAATTAGATAGATGATGAAGTTTACAAGCATAGCTACGCGCATGATGGTCTTTAAGAAAGGTAGAGATAGAGTGCATTGCATCTCATTCCACCTGGTGTAAGTTCATAACTGGTTTCATGAAGTGGGTTCTTGGATATTGTGGCACTAAACGGGGCATCATATGCAAAAAAGTGCCTAGCAGCACTACTGTGGTCATGGACCATTGGGAACACAGTTATATGACTGAGTCCAGCCATAAAGGAACATGGCCTTCTTGGCTGGTATGACACTGTCCAGTTCTTTAAGCTGAGACTGGGTACGGGATATTGATCCATGTAGCCAGTCCGTAATTATGATATGTGAGAGTGTAGCTCAGGCCGTTGTTGCAATCCATCTTGCTCCCCAGTAAATAATATGGTTTCAAAACCTTTCATGGCAGCTGATATCTTCATCCCTGCTTCTGCACCTTCCCCTTAGTGCTCAAAGAATTGCCATCCATTGACTTCTGTCCATAATATGCAAGTCTGATAATACTAAATGAGTTTTCTAAATCACACCCCAGGCATGCACTTATTAATGCAGTTATTGCAAAGTGAGGGACACCATTGCAACATGTGTAGGTATCTATCAAAGGTGCCTATGTTTGTAAAGAATGCAAAGTGGTGACATAGAAAGTTAGGAAACTTTGTTGTTGGCAATAGGAAGAACAGAAAAGTTGGAAATTTATAGGTGGCATATACTTTATTTGAAGATGAAACTCCTCCAACTTGTTTGAGGTAGAAACCTTCCAAACTGCTTGCATGGATTTTGCAATGCCTCTCTATCAGCAGCGAGCATGCTACTCAACATGAGCATAAGCGGTAGTAGTAAATGACAGTTTGATAGGATTTGGTGCCTATTCTGATATGAAGACAAGATCACCTACTTAACTGCCACCTAGTTGGGCCGATAACTTGGGGAGAACAAATGGACATTTTTTCATTCCCTACTTGGGGTCTGTGGAGAACAAGTGTACATTCCCTATTGGGGGCATGGGGAAAACAAATGGATATTTATCATTATTGCATGTTGGGTGATTAGGGAAAACAAGTGCACATTCCCTGTTGGGGGCTAAGGGAGAACAAGTGGACATTTATTATCATTCCCTGCTGGAAGCTTGGGAAGAACAAGAGGTTGTTCATTAACAAGAAAATAAGGGAACACTGGGTGATTACTTGCATTGAGCAAGGAAAGAACAAAGTGCAAATCTAAGGGAATAATGTGTCAAAATATTTTTATTTTATTTTTATGAAGAAAGTGGACAATGACCCCTGTTGTCAGAAAATAAAGTATCACTGACTCCCCCCCCATTCTCATGGAATGTCTAAATGTGGGAGGTCAAGATGAATTTGTCTTACGATCAATAGATGGCATAACAGCAGCAACAGACAGCCCTGTCACAATCACCATACTTCCGAGAACAAAGAATGGCAAGCCGAATCCTCCCAGCTGAAAAAGTAGTGCAAACAATCTAGAATACAAGACTTGTGTTGTTTTATACTATGCATCATACAGTAATTATGAACACAAAGAATAAAAAGACCATTATTTACTCCTGCATTAACTCAGGCTTTTCATGTTGTGGTGCTGAATGCCATTTCTCGGCAAATAATAGCCTATACATGAAGCTAGTATATTTGGTGGAGGAATAATCTGGGAAAAACCACTGACCCATGGGAATGAACTGGCAAGCTTTCTCACATACCCATGTTAATACAGCTGAGACTCAAGTTCACACTGACACAGGCGAGTTGTGTGAGTGATCTGTAATGATGAGTGCCTTCAATCACTTAGCCACCTGAAGCTCTAAGTTAACTCATGAGTAGAAAAGAGTTTGTACATTAGCAGCAGTGCTTCCTACACCAAGGACATGATGGGGCATAAAATCCCACATATAATGGTCTTCTCCAAAACTTGGTTGAAGCAGAGGACTAATTCCCAAATATCTTGGTATAGGTTACATATACTCCTTATAGAAGCCACAAGAACATTTCAAACATGTATCGCAATGTAATCTTGCATATAAGATGAGGTCAATGCCAATGTATTGGTTTCATTTGAAATAATTATTTAGTTTTAATTAGAATCATCAAAAAATTTACTTAAGACTTAATAATGTCATTTAATTAGATGACTTAGTCCACAGTGCTTTAAAAATGGCTTGGCTGGAAGTATCGGTAACAATAAATACCAAAGTAGACGAAGAAAAGAGGATGGATTTGATACCTGTATTAAACATTATGAATATTCTAATCCTATTTCAATATATTCAATGAATATCTCAATCCTATTTCAATATATTTAATGAATATTCTAATCCTATTTCAATATATTCAATGAATATTCTAATCCTATTTCAATACATTCAATGAATATTCTAATCCTATTTCAATATATTCAATGAATATTCTAATCCTATTTGAATCAATATATTCAATAAATATTCCAATCCTATTACAATACATTCAATGAATATTCAAATAGGAAAATTTGGTATTCATCAGCTCTAACATATGATACTTCAAGCTCCAGTATATGTAACATTTACAACAAAGCTATAAATATGTCTTGCATTTGCAGACAAATTAGAACTAGATAAACACATGCATAACCAAGCAACTGCAATCAATGTATTTGTTTTTGGTGTTTTATGGCACAGCAATATTTCTGAAGGTTATATCATGCTAAATCAAGTGCATTGCCAAAGAAAAGACCACAGGAACAATTCCAGGCTGATCCAGTAGAGAAGGTACCCTTCTAGTCATGAGTCCAATGCCATAACAACTGTGTCACAACAGCTTCGGTAATCTAGGCCTGTCATCACATAATACACAGGCAGATCTGGGGTCTATGCTCTTTGTTATACTCTTGATTTAACTCAGCAGCATTGAAACTTATCTGCCAGTGCATTATGTCCATTGTGGACCCTGATCTGCTAGTGTATTATGTCCATTGTGGACCCTGATCTGCCTGCGCATTATGTCCATTGTGGACCCTGACAGACCCAGATCTGTCAGTACCTTATGTCCATTATGAGCCCAGATCTGCTAGTACATTATGTCCATTGTGGGCCTAATATTCCATTGCATTATGTCCATGTTGGACCCTGGCAGACCCTGATCTGCCAGTGCATTATGTCCACAGTGGATCATAATAGACTCTGACCATCAGTGCATTGTGTTCATTGTGGATCCTGACAGACAATGAGCTGCCAGTGCATTATGTCCACTGTAGACTCTGACCTGCCAGTGCATTATGTCTGCAATTCTATGCACTTCACTCACAGGTAAATACAATACATTTTGTCCCCTACCTCATACAATGCTCCTCCTATGGGAGGGCCAACCATCAACCCCAGACCACTAAAAGACTCCAGGGAACCCTGTAACCAGAGATAAAGAAACACTGTAATATTGGAAATAAAAATACATCAGAAACTTTCTTATAACATGATGTAAATATGAAATACAAACACTGCATATTAAAACCAAAGTTCACATGGTGCAAATAACCAATACCAAAACAAGTCATAATATCTAAGTGCAGACAGACATTCAACATTCATTCACTAAGTGTTCTAGCACTCTAGCCCGTATACCAGCGATACTAACTTGTATTTGCAAGATCATATCAACCCCTCATTTTTGTAGAAATGGTTGTTGAATTATCAGTCTTAATGACAATTTCCTCTGGAATGACTGAATTCAGCAACATCAATAAAAGACACCTGATTGTCTCTTGCTATGGTAACTCTTCACAACAGAGAATATGATCTCAACACTTTGACACATAAATTCATTTCATATTAAATTCATTAAAACATTTTGCATTGCTATGCCTGTCATTGGAATCACTCATTGTCTTGCTTACCATGGAAATTATTCACTGTCTTTCTTGTCATGTGGAATAATTCACTGTCTTGCTTGTCATGGAAATTATTCACCTTTTTTGTCATGGGAATAATTCACTGTCTTGCTTATCATGGGAATTATTCACTGTCTTGCTTGTCATGGAAATTATTCACTGTCTTGCTTGTCATTGGAATAATTCATGGTCTTGCTTGTCATGGGAATTATTCACTTCTTGCTTGTCACTGGAATCATCCACTCTTTCATGTCATTGGAATCATTCACTGTCTTGATTGTCACGGGAATCATTCACCGTCTTGCTTGTCGTTGGAATTATTCACTGTCTTGCTTGTCATTGGAATCATTTACTGTCTTGCTTGTCATTGGAATTATTCATTGTCTTGCTTGTCATTGGAATCATTCACTGTCTTACTTGTCACAGGAATTATTCACTTTCTTGCTTATCATAGGAATTATTCACTGTCTTGCTTGTCTAAGGAATCATTCACTTTCTTGCTTGTCAATGAATATATTTTTTGTATCGTTTGTCTAAGGAATCATTCACTTTCTTGCTTATCATAGGAATAATTCACTGTCTTGCTTGTCTAAGGAATCATTCATTTTCTTGCTTGTCACTGGACTTATTCATTATATTGTTTGTCTAAGGAATTATTCACTTTCTTGCTTGTCAATGGAATTATTCATTGTATTGTTTGTTATAGGAAGTATTCATTGTCTTGCTTGTTGTAGGAATTATATAGCCTTTTTATAAAATGTCATAATAAATAATTAGAGCCTCAGTGATTCAATTGCCAAACCCACAACCATAAGGCTGTTGGTTTGAATCCTACTATCAGATTAGCTGATTTGTCTATCATGGCATGTCCTAGACAAGACAATTTGCTCCAACTTTCTCGGCACTAGATAACTTCCAACAAAGACCTGCAACATCAGGGATTGAAAATAGAGGTGATCCAAAGTCTGTGTCTACTTAATCTCCAACACAGACCTGCAATACCAGGGACTGAAAACAGAGGTAATCCAAGGCTTATGTCCAGGTAATTTCCAACACAGACCTGCCAATTTGTACAGTATACAGTCTATCAGACTAGTCAAATTTGAGACAATTCTGGTATAACAATATCAAATGTATCCCTATCCCTAAATCTGCATGGTAAGTCTTTCAGAGTTCAGATAAATATCACTATTCAATAGAATGCACACTATCAACTATTGAACAAATGTATGGTAGACCAGTTTCCAAATAGAATACTTCAACGTGTTTCATACTAGTGAAATATTCAAGCAACCAGCCTGATTCAGTTGTCTAGTAGCAGGTGATATGCAGCAAAAAGTTGTATGAACTTTCGAAGGCAGCCAGGTAAATGACTCATTATGGGTCTATTCAAGTTCAAGTTTGTTGGGGTTTGCACCAAGACAAGGAATTCCCAGTCAAGGGGTTACATTATTTGTTGGGGTTTGCACCAAGACAAGGAATTCCCAGTCAAGGGGCCAGTCATTATTTGTCTCCCTATTAGGCTCTGTGACAAATAAAGTAACTCCACAGCTGGGATTTCCTTGTCTTGGTACAAGCACTAGCAAACTTGAACTTGAATAGACTCATAATGATTACTTTTCTCAGCCAATTTTTTACAATTAAATTAAAATAACCCTTCATTTTTTTCAATACAGTAGCACATTCAACATATACTATTACTGCCTATCACTTTATATATAGGTAATCAGGTCTTGTACTCTTTTATGAAAATATTAATAAATATCTAAGTAGAATCTATATATAAATGCCGCTCTTAGAAACTAAGAAATAAATTATGAAAAAAAAAAGATAATTGTTATGTGATGGAAGTATTGTGCAATAAGCATCTGGAACAATGTGCTATTGTTTATAAATACAAAGCATTAACAGACTGCTCCAGTGGCCTAATGGTTAGAGAGTCTGCCTCAGACGCAGGAGGTTGCGGGTTTGAACTCCGGCCGAGTCATACCAAAGACTTATAAAAATGGTACAAACAGCTGCCTCGCTAGGTGCTCAACATTAAGGGGTCAGTGTTTAGGACTGGTTGGCCTGGTGTCAGGATAATGTGATTGGGTGGGACATCATGCTACATGTCTGTGGCATGATGCCCAAGTGCAAGACATCACTATAACCTGCCACACTGCAGACATTGTAGCAATATGACTGAAAAATTGTTAAAGCTACATTAAAAATCCAAATCACACACACACACACAATGCATTAATATGAATATGTTCTTGTTGTTTTGAGGTTTAATGCCATTTTTCAGCACAAAGATAAGCTTTATATGGCAGCTAGTATAACTGGTGGAGGAAGAACACAGGAAAATCCCAGGAAGAATCACTGACCCATGAGAAACTAGTGGCATGTACCCACATTGGTTGACCATGAAACTTGAGCCCATGCAGACAGAGGCAGGATGGCAGTAATCTGTAATGGTAAGTGCTTTAGACCACTCAATCACTAGGAGGCCCCAATATGAATATGTAAATGAGGGCAAATGGGGTGACCTGTCGACCCTAAGTACACAAGTTCTACCGATGAGAAAATAGAAATATAAAAACATTTGATATTATTACTGTATTATCACATTTAATCAATGGATGTCATATGAAAATAACAATAAGTAATTAATATCTTTTATACTGTTAACTTTTAACTTTCATCAGTTCTAATTTGGAAAACATTCTATGGTAGGCAATGGTATAATACTGTGCAGTTGTGCAGTACAATAGTTCTAACTAGGAGATTTCTAATTCATGACCTTGAAAATTTATATTTTCTTCCTGGAAATATGGTAAATGCTGCTATTACCAGTGCAATGATACGATACATGGAAATCGTCTTTTGCAATAGCATGTGGACTGATGAATGAATCGCTCTGGTAAGCACAGGAGTTTTCACTTACAATCACATTACACCTCTCCCTCAATAACTCGCACACAACAGGGTCCAAAAACATAGACTGCACTATAAGCGAGGCATGAGTTATCAAGGGACCTAATAACAACATGTAATTATGCCATCCTCACTGGACATCGAGAAAACCATCGGGGGGGGAGGGGGGCGCCAGTGCCAAATGGTCTGTTTAATGGTTGAATACTCCTTTTAAAATCGCGTTGGGAATAATTATCAATAAAGCGCTTTTTCTATCAAAGCTATTCATTTTTATGTAAAAATTATATTTATTTTCAAGATGTCCAACCGCTGAGAGACTGTTAAAACTATTCCAACTGGTTTCAACAATCCTTCACATGTACGCGAAAACATTAAGTACTACATCACTGCTTTATGTTGTTGAGTAGTCTGTTCCCTGATTCATATGTTCCTTGCTTTGCTCTCTACTGTTGTGGAATGCAATGCAAGGATCATAACAATCAGGGACCCAGACTACTTAATGATTCAAATTCATAATCAAACAAGATTCATTTTATTAAGAAAAGGAACATTTAGTTCATGAAACAGCCTTCAATGTCAAAACTCAATTTTTTTTATCATTCTATTAGTAAAATATTGATGCCATGATTTCATTACAAGTAACAGTGAAACTTCTCAACCGTGAGGAAATCTCCAAGTGCCAATTCAGGAATTACAACTACAAACTCTGAAACTAGATTCTCATTGATAAAACGTATATGTGAACCAGAAATTTATTTCATCAAGTATTCATTTTGCTTGGTTGTCTTTCTATCTTTGATAACTTTTATGAATGAGTATGCAAATTTAAAGGTAGTTTAATTACTTTCAAGTAAAAACCAAAAATGGGATCCTTTTCTGACCATGCATTATAAGCGGGTTCCCAAGTTATCAGGGGGCAAGTTATCGAGGTAGTGGTGTATTATGTTTGGCTGGGAGTGTTTGACAAAGTTTGAAGAAACCAGTTTGACATAACACACTTTGGGTTGTTGCCGGCTTTGAAGTCACTCTTTAGAGAGTTTGGATATTTTTGTAGCTAGTGATGTGTACTGCCTGTGTGTCTGAGTTCTACCACATCGTTTTGAGTGAAGTGATATATAGATATATATATATATATATATATATATATATATATCCATCAGGTAAAGCAGAAGATAACAAGGGTTTACTTTTCAAAGTAGTACCTAGTGTGTGGACACTATGGCTGAAACAACTGGAGTGAGATAACAAAAGAAAGGTAGATTACTCTGTCACACAGGTGAGAAATTGATATCTCAAATCAGCCAGTGACAGTAAATAACAGTGGTGTCACAAAGTGAAGATGCAACTAAAGGTACATGTAATAATCTGCAGTCAAAATCACAGAATCATGGGTCTTTGTTTATTTGTTTAAATTAGATATCAGAATCAATATTATCTGAACAAATCACAATGCATTATGTATATTAGGTACATTTCACTTTAAACATGTTTCTGAAAATAGGTAATACACAAAGGATAAAGATAGTTACAGGACCACACATTATAGTTTCATGATTTCACAAAATGAATCCAGGAGTTGCCACCAACCTGGATCTTTTTATGAATCACTGATTGATAGTAAAAGATAAGATATTTCAATGGCTGACATGGTATAAAGCATTGATAAAAACTCAGGTAATGTTTTGGGAAATTGTACATTTTTGTTAGGACAGAATTTTCATGATGAACAAATTCATTAAAAAAAACATTTGTTGTTGTTGTTGTTGTTGTGGGGCTTAACGCCATTTTTCAGCACACTATAGACTATACATGGCAGCCAGTATTAATGGTGGAGGAAGAAACCGGGAAATCTGCGGAAAGAACCACCGACCCACGAGAAGCTACTGGCAAGCTTTCTCACATATCCACATGCGCCAAATCTTAGACTCGAACCCACGCAGACAGAGGTGAAAAAAAACATTTGTGTCAATGGTGACATAATTTATGCTATGTATACAGTACCCAATATACTCGCTTATAAGTCCAACTGCAAACAACACAGACCCTGATCTGCCATCACATAATGCACCAGCAGATCTGGGTCTATGTTGTTTATACTACTGGTTACTAACAAACTGCATAGACCCAGAAATGCCAGCACATTATCAGATATGGCTCTGTGCATTTTTATCTGGGTCTGTGCAGTCTGATCTGGTCTGCGCAGTTTGCATCTGAACTAGACTTATAAGCATGTATATACTAAACAGCCAATAAGCAAACAGCAACAATGTGATGTAAGACTTGTGCTGAATTTAAGTAACTCTTAGAAAATTCAATGACTCAAATATATTAAGATCTACAGTAACTTACAATGACTGTTGTAGAGTATGCGGGGAACTCATAGGCGACTATGGCAAATAAGGAAGTGACAAAAGCAGAACATCCCAGTGCCTCTACACTCCTGACAACAAAACACATCACTACAAAGACTGTACCATCTGGACCAGCATTTAAGTTTCTGAAAAAATGAAAAGCAGGTTAGACTGATCCAGTAGTTGCTTTCATTTAGAAGAAGTGCAACTTTCATTCATTCATTCATTAACCCATCAAACAATTAAGTACTCCATTCATAAATACATGCTTTATTCACTAATCAACTTATTTATTTATTCATTTCTTTATTTATCAACTGTTTCACTGTCTTTGCTGATTGTTTAACTGATTAACTGATTAACCGACTTAGTGTTTAATATGCATATATTCATACATTCTTTTTCATTTGCTTATATTCTGTAGCTGTGTGAAATATTTATTTGATACTGAACATGTATTTGCATAAGCATCCTATTTTCATTCACTTTTCCAAGTCATATGCATTATATTTCCATGAGAAAGGTCAAATGTAAAAAAAGACAAAGTTTTTTCAGGAGACTACGACTTGGGTAAGACATAAAAACTAATCCTTCCCAATAAATTATATGAAGGGCATACAACGTACTTACCCAAATAATATTGCACAACCTCCACATACCATTATACCAGTCACAAACATAAACTTTGCACCAATCTTGGTAATCTGCAACAGTAAATGGTACTGTGTTGTGTATTCAATGTTGCCATGCATTTTCAAACATTTTCTACTGCTGCCATATTCTACTGTATTTGGTACAACTAAAATGAATATCTGAACATTCAAATTAGAACACTTTTTTGTGAATAAAATTGGTGTTCAAAATTTCATGATTTTGTAGATCATCCCAGCATTTAACTAGCCAGGTACCCTATATACTCGCTTATAAGTCAACCTTTTTTTTTACAAAAAAATTTGATTCATGCAGAGTACGAGCCATTTTAGAAGTGCAGCTTACAAAAAAATTTATAAATCCTGGGATAATCTCGGAAACTAAAGATGTCTCAAGTACTCAGAAATACTTCAAATTCAATTATATTTATGTTTTCATGCCTCCATTCACATTCAGAAATGCATATATTGTATGCACTATGTTTATCTGTTTTATGATGGTATTCATTACACAATACTTGTATCTACAGTTATCTGGATTTTAATAATTTCAACATATTAAGGGTATGTTACATACTACCCACTTCAAAGTGAAGTAACTATCAGTGTTGTTTATCATTTGTGTTTACTAGTATGTGCATTGCTTCCATTTTCATGCAAGCCCAAACAACCTGTATTTGTGTTAATATCAGTGTTTTGCCTGTGCATTTGGCTTAACAAGATCCTGGCTTATAAAGGGCAGCACTCCCTTTGTTTTTAAGTTGACAATTCTTTTGATCAAGCCAAAAATTCAGTGTATGTACTTGTTTAGTGTCAAGTAGAGCTCTACATCTTCCAGTGAATGTTGGACCTTAATCCCTAAGCTTGTTTTCCCATATTGTAACCCTTTTGATCAAGCTTTGAGTTTGATACTTGCTCACTGCCAAATAACAGAGTGTGGTTATTTGAACTCCCTGTGATCTTGCCACACAACTGACGCATGTTCAGTTGCAGCCTTTAATAGATTTTTCACACACTGTATGGTCAAAATGTTAATTCAGAGTCCAAGTTCAGTCTCTACTTAACCCTTTCATCACTATAGACCGGTTTTCCGGTCCAGGGGAAATAAGTCCATAAACAATATGGACCGCTTTATTGGTCTGGAGCAGTGTTCTTCTGTTACGTTATAGTACCCGACTATATAAATTTTGGGGTACCTCTAATAACTTCCATCCTGTAATGAAGATATTATATTTGGATTATCTCATGAGTTTAGCTTGTATACAACTAGAAATATGGAACAAAGTAGGCACTTTTAACGAGTTTTCCGAATGGTGAAATTTGTATCCAAAATGGCGGAGTTCAAAGAAAGATCAGAGGAGAGTGAAGTGTCAGTCTTTGAATTATCAGAGGATTTTACCAATTTCGACCTAGTACAGTTGGATGAAAATGAGAGAAGACGTCTATTGAGACAATAGCATGTGCTTGTGAGTGACAGTGATGATTATGAAGAGGACTTTGAAGGTTTTGAACCGGAGGAATTGTACGCTCCACGTAATTTTGTTTGGACAAAGTTTGAAAACCAAAGAGATTTGTTACAGTTTTCTGAGAGAGTTGGACCCACCTGAGTGTTAGATTGCTCCAGGAAAGCTTTGGAATATTTTCAAATATTCTATTCAGATGAAGTTTTTGGAAATATTTTCCGTCTAGCAAATTTGAATGTGACAATCAAACGTGCTAGAGGCAATACTGGTGTGTGGACAGATCTCACCTTGGATGAAATCAAGGCATTTTATGACTTGTGTTGCTACTGGAATTATTCATGAGTACATCTAGGGTCAACTGAACAAGTTTTGGGAACTTCCTAAGTTTTCTAAGAGGTAAATAGATAATTACTTGTATTTTACCTGTTGTGTTACTTGTTTGCACCTGTATTTTAACAGTTGTAATAGATATGCACATTTCAGCGAATTAGTCATAAAATTTTATTTTTAACCTTGATTTTGACACCTAATCCAGCCAGATATCTTTAAAATTGGCAAAGTTATGTTATTTCAAAGTCCACAAGTCATTCTGCTTTACAACTCCAAAGTTACTTAGTGTTGAGGACTCTATGCCTACAAAGTTACTTAGTGATGAAAAGGTTAAGCACCCACATATGACAGTGAAGTCGAGGAAACAAAATCGGACAATATTTATGATGACTAGATCATAATCAGGATCAATTCTTGGATTTTGTACCAGATGAACTTAGATCTGGTATAGGATATTGTGAATCACAGAAATGTGGACTTAACTTTCATTGTTTATTTGTGAGACATGTGTAACTAAAATATTACGGATATTGTGAATTGGATCATTTCTGAACAGTTTTTATTACTGTATATGACCTATAATTAAATTCCAGGATTTATCATATAATGGATTTAAAATGTTAAGCATTACTGATTTTAATACATATATAATTAAAACAATTGTAAGTTATCACTATATTCGTGATGTATTCCAACAGCAATTAAGTGCCACAAGTTCTCAAAAAAATTTACAAGATTCAGTTGGTGCATGCATGGGTAAATATGGTAGCCATAAATACAATATACTTACAAAGTTTCCAAAGACAGGAGAAGATACAAATATCACAAGCTGAAATACACCAAAGACCAATCCCACTTCAGTTGGTGTGGCTCCTTTCTTTTGTGCCTACAAAAAGAACAAACCACTGGACAAATATAATTGTGTTTGTAAAACAATAGAGTCCTTTGTAAAACAACAGAGTCCCTTGTAAATGTTGGAGCCCCTTGTACAACTATGGAGTCCCCTGTATAAGGATGTAGCCCCTTAAGAGATATGCATGCAATTATATTTTAATTTGTTATAACTAATTATATTTAATTATTTTAAAATAATGCTTTGCTATTCTGAAATTATACTTTTCATTAAATTAAATATGATTTCATTATTAGTTAATAATACTTCATTACATGTATTTCAAAGATTTTCTTTAAATGAAACGCTATTGTAAAATAGCAAAATACTATTTCATTCTTTCAAATAGTACTCAGATATTTTGAAATATTTCATTTAAAAACAATATCTACTTTCAATTATATATGTTTTTAATATAAAGACAAATTCACAGTCATAGCCCGTAAAATTTGCACACTAATGAAATGTCAAAATTCATATCTTAATATGTTACTATTTTCTGGCAATTCATCCAAATTTCTATCAAGTCAGACAATTCATCCAAATTTCAGTTGAGTCAAGCAATTCATCCCAATTTCTATCAAGTCAGGCAATTCATCCAAGTTTCTATTAAGTCAGGCAATTCTTCCAAATTTCTATTAGTCAGGCAATTCATCCTAATTTCTATTAAGCCAGGCAATTCTTCCAAACTTCTATTAAGTCAGGCAATTCATCCTAATTTCTATTAAGCCAGGCAATTCTTCCAAATTTCTATTAAGTCAGGCAATTCATCCTAATTTCTATTAAATCAAGCAATTAATCCAAACTTCTATAAAGTCAGGCAATTCATCCAAATTTCTTTTAAGTCCACAGGATACTGTATAGTTAGACTAAGGATGTCAATACAGCAAAAACAGATGTCTGTTGGTGTCTAGAACTGCCATTACTGGATGTCTGGAAGGTACCATTTTCATTTAGGACCAACTAGACACCATATGCCGAATTCTGGTAAGAACCCCATGTCAATATGACTTTCAGTTCTGGTTAAGTAACAATAACAAAATTTTCAAATTAGCTACTGTGGTGGACATACTGGTTGTTAGACGGATACCATTTTGATTCAGGACCAAGAAAGCATCATAAAAAGTTTTCTGGTGGAAACTCCATGTTGATATGACATTCTGTTTTGGAAGCATAAAAAGATTTTGACGTGGCTGCCATCATGACCATATTGGATATCAGACTGTCTCCATTTCCATTTAGCACCAACTAGACCTCATAAGAGGTCTTTCGGTAAAAGCACAATGTTGATATGACTAGCCATCTGGGAGAAGTAGTGATAAGATGGACACTGTGGCAGTCATAGTAGAAGTCAGATCAGCATCATTTTCATTTATGACCAACTAGACATCATAAGAAGTCTTTCAGTTAAAAACCCTATGCAGGTATGGCCATTCATTCTGGAGTAGACCTGACAAGATTTCAAGATGGCCAATGTAGCAGGCATATTAAATGTCTGAATGGCACCATTTTCATTTCAAACCAACCTGACATCATAAGATGCATTATGGTGACAACTCCAAGTCAATGTTACATTTCTTTCAAGAGAAGATGCAATAACAAGATTTTCAAGATGGCCACTTTGGCAGCCATAGTAGCCTGATCAGCACCATTTTCGTCTACAACCAACTTGACATCATTTGAAATTTTTCTGTGAAAACCCATGTTGATATGAACATCCATTCAAAAGAAGTAGCAATAATAAGATTTTCAAGAAAGCCATTGTGGCTGCCATGTCTGAGTGACACCATTTTCAATTAGGACTAACCAGACCATGTGATGAATGTGTGTGTAAAGTTTCATAGCAACAGACAGACAACATACCATCGAATACACTCTATTGATTTGTGACCAAAAGAGTTAAAAATCATTTTAAAAATTGCCTAAATAACTGAAAAATCTACCAAGTTTGTGTGGACAAAAATATCTGGAAACAATTTCCAATGTGTTTGTCAAGTAGTTTTTCATTAACTACGTAATCAATGTTGTCACCATAAAAGGTTGATGTCAAAACAGATAAAAATGGAAAGAATGCCTAAAATGGCCTGAAACACAGCTTCCATTGTTTGGATATTGACTGAGCAAGGTACAAGTGAGAAACTAGAATAATTCTGTGTTTGTAAAACCTGCATCCCTGTTTTGACAAGCTTGAGTCTTGGGTAGGTACATGAGGGTAAGAATTTGGTGTGTGTGTATACTCATACCACATGGTTATATGTTGGTGATCTCAATAGTTTCCAAGCTATGACCCAGGGTGTTTAGTACTGGGGGGTGGGGGGATGGGGGTAAAGATGGACTCCAGGCCAATGACAGTTTCAAGTGAAATCTGCCTTTTCATGCATATATGGTTAAGGGATGAGAATCTCAAAAGTTTGTTAAGTTATGCCCCAGGGGCTAAGTCCATAGGGTAGGGACAGACCCTTGGAATGATATTAGTTGCATTTATAAATCCGTCTTTTCATGCCCTGCATGCATATCTATGGTTATATGGTGTGGAGCTCAATAGTTTCTATGTTATGACCAACATATCAATGAAAGCCTCATGGTGGACAGGAAGGGTAGGAATTAACCAGACTCACCATTCTGCTGACACCTGTGTCATTGACCAAATTCTCAGACATCTAAGCCATCCCCATTGACAAGATAAAAATGCAAAAGTGTTAGCACAGTCTACATTATAGGACTATCACTGATCCAAATTTGATGTGTCTAGCTTTAATGGTACTGGAGGAGTTCAAGTACATTCATGTATGTATGAATGCAGACCTGGATGAATGGACAAACTGTATCATAGCATCCCTATACTTCTTGTGGTATATGTACAGATATAGCTTCTCAAGTATCCCTTAACAATTAGGCATAACAGAATTAATGAAGCCATCTACCCACCTGCCAGTCAAATGTTACCAGCAATGGTCCACTGACCAGTGCTCGTATCTATTAACTTTATTTTATTTAACTGAAAACAAAAGTCTTGATTAAAGTCTAGCATTGTAGAAGCAAAACATGCAGTCAGTTAACACAGCTTTTTCCGGGCCCCAATTAGTCGAGTGGTCTAAGGCCCCAGTTAGCTGAATGGTCTAAGGCACTCACCTTTACAGATCACTCTTATGACCACTGTCCATGTGTGTTCTAGTCTTGGGGTCAGCCAATGTGGGTATTGAGTCAGCTTACCACTACAAACTTCAGAACTTGCTTCTCGATAATAAACTGTATCTATCAAACAACGGTTTGGATTCACTGGGTACTCCTTTTTTCTTAGTCACCTTGCTGTCTTTGATAACATTTTTGAATGACCAGAATAATTTAAAGTAATTGTTACTAACACAATAATATTTATAACAGTGTTCGAGTGGTACGAGTGGTCAATTGAAATGAGTTGACCTGACACACAACTATGACCGAGGCCCCGAGTGGCCAAGTGGTCTAAAGCGCACACCATTACGGACCACTGCCATCTCATCTCTGTCTGTGTGGGTTCAAGTCTCGGGTTCGGCCAGTGTGGGTATGTGAGACAGCTTGCTAGTAGCTTTTCGTGGGTTGTGGATATATGAGACAGCTTGCTAGTAGCTTCTCGTGGGTTGGTGGTTCTTTCCGGGATTTTCCTCCACCAATTATACTGGCCGCCATGTATAGCCTATCCTGTGCGGAAAGTTGCATTAAACCCCACAACAACAACAACACAACCATGACCGCTAGCTCTTGTGCAGGTTAAATTTGCATACCTTTAAAATTTATCCTTATTCCATTACCTTTACTTGATTTGATACAAAAAGCATAATTAACATGATAATACGAAGCAGATATACTTTTAACTGAGTGAAACAATACAATAAAAATAACTCAAATCAGTCATCAAAACACAGTCAACAGTTAATAAGGTTGTAGATTGAAACTTTTCATGTTTGAATACAGAACAAAACATTGCATTTATAATGATTAGACTGAAACCAAATTAAAATATACAGCAGAAGCACAAATTTCACTTGTCAGAACTTTTCTCATAGCTATTTCTTAAAGTGCATGTTGCCACTGGTAGGCATTAGTGACATTTTCACTGAGCAATAATTTTATCAAAGGTTATTTACAGTGTATAGAGAATTTATTTTGCAAAGAAAATTTAGCAAAATATTGGATTTCTTATTATATAATGAAAATTTCATGATTCATGATACTGATTCAAATTCCCAACATTAAATGCTGTTTTCAATGATAAAACAAGCAATATATCAGTGTTTTATTTACCAATTTTGTTTGCGATTTTCTTCATGTTCAAGGTCAATTCTCTTCACATATAATCTGTGCCTGCCCCCACATGATAAGCAATCCAGGTGCAAGTTATCGAGGAATTAGTGTATTACCCATGTATAACAGCCCAATGTCATACAAAGTACATGCTGTCTTGCTGATTGACAGATGAAAGAAAAGTATGCCTACTTTCTTGCCATACTTGCTTAGAGATGAAAAATAATATAAATAGATGTATATATGAACAAGTTCAACTTGCATGGTATTTTGCTTCAAATTAATTCAGAACAGCTCGAGTGTCACAAATGATTTTCAAAAACTAGTTTTTACATCTTCTGTTTCTGGTTGTTGTTGTTGTTGTAGGGTTTTCAGCACAAGATAGGCTATACATGGGGGCTAGTATTAATGGTGGAGGAAGAACCCGGGAAAAACACGGAGAGAACCACCAACCCACAAGAAGCTACTGGCAAGCTTTCTCACATACCCACATTGGTTGAACCTGAGACTTGAACCCATGCAGACAGAGGTGAGATGGCAATGATCGTTAACGGTAAGCTCTTTAGACCTCTCGGTCACTCAGGGCCCCTTCTGTTTCTGGTAGGTAACAGGTTTCATTTGCGTCCAATTCT
This sequence comes from Megalonaias nervosa, assembly GCA_016617855.1. Taxonomy (NCBI): domain Eukaryota; kingdom Metazoa; phylum Mollusca; class Bivalvia; order Unionida; family Unionidae; genus Megalonaias; species Megalonaias nervosa. The sequence continues at coordinate 3,778 of JAECUM010000390.1, read as the reverse complement.
TATATACTCATTAGATTTCAAGTTTATTTAACACTTTTTTCTCTGGATTGAAGATGATTTAATAACAGTAATTCTTTCAGGAAACAATGTACACTGTCTATGAAGTGATAATGGGTAAGTTGGTTGGGCATCAAATTTTTTCTATAAAAAAAAAACAAAACTTGTGAATGGCAATAACTAATCAGTATGAATAACAGAAAATAGAGGGAAAAAAAGGACCCATCATACATTAATTGTATTAGATGATAAAAAGTATCCATTATTTGTATTAGATCACGTAATTCAACTGAAAATGAGTCAAAAAATATTAAATGGGAAAGAAAAATCCTTCATGGATATTAACAAAGGATACAAAAATAAAATTGCCCAGATATTTTCAATGACGGTGAACAAAGATTCAACCAGTGTTTTTTTTCAGGAAAAAATGTCCAGCAAGAGCCAATACAATTTCAGGACCCCTCTGTTTTATCTACTTGTTATTTCAAACAAATAATGTTATGACAGTTGAATGTATATTAGACAGGGCTAAATATGGTATATAAAGTATACTATACAGGGCTAAATAGGGTATATAAATTATGTTACACAGGGCTAAACATGATATATAAAATATATTACACAGGGCTAAACAATGTAGATAAAGTATATTACACATGGCTAAATGTGGTATATAAAGAAGCACTGAAGGACTGGTATTAAGTACAGTGGGGGAGGGGTGGGAGGGGAGCACAAGACCATTGTGGAACATTCTAAGCAAACACCATAGAACCCCCAAACTGCTGGCAAATGAAGGTAAGGCACCCAGGTCTATGCTGTCTGCAGCAAAATGTGCATTATACAAAGCTAAATAGGGCATACCATGTATTTTGAAGGCCTGTTTATTGGCATTATGTGGTCAACAACAAGTGTTTCAGAAAGAAACCACTGATCATGAATAGGAAACCACTTAACTCTGTCTATGCCAATACCAGGAATCAAATATGAAAGACATTAATAATGCACAGCGCATCCTCACCTCAGTTGGAAAAAATGGGGCCAAAAGTGAAAAGCAAGTACAGGCTCCAAAGTTGATAAATCCCATGCAGATGAAAATAAACTTCTGTCGACGAGTGATTTTTTTCCAGGAAAATTCATCTTTCTTCTTAGTGTCATGTGATAACAGTTCAGTTGGTGGATCAGACCGTGGTTCCAGAAGAGGGGTCGTTTCACTCATAAATTCTTCTGCCATTGGTCAGTTGCTTTTCAATAGTCAAAAATCTGTAACAAAAAGAGAAGATGGTTAAAAAATATAAATTATAAAACCTCTCTACCTTGGAAATGAAATTAGATAAAGGCAAGCAAAAATTCCAATTTTTGTTTATATTTCAGCCATTTAACATAATATTTTAATTATCCAGCATATGTTTTATATCTCTATGTAATTTTCTCAATTTCCCATAGTCTGCCTTGAAAAAGAACCTGGTAGCACAGTGGACATGATATTTCAATTGCCCAGACTCTTGTCTAAGTGCATTTGTAACCTGGTAACACAATAGGCTGAACATGTCAAAAAGCCCAGACTCCTGCCTAAGTGCATTGTAACTTGGTAACACAATAGGCTGAACATATCAAAAAGCCCAGACTATTGTCTAAGTGCATTTGTAACTTGGCAAAACATTAGGCAGAACATGTCAAAAAGCCCAGACTATTGTCTAAGAGTATTTGTAACTTGGTAACACAATAGACAGAACATGTCAGAAAGCCCAGACACTTGTCTATATTTCATTGCCCACACTGCATATAAAATTCAAGTAAAGTTAAATATTATTTTTCTTATTTGTACTGTGTTTTTCATGGATTTAAAATTTAATTACATTTTCGAGTTTGATTTAATCATGGATTCTTTAGTTTGTGGGGAAATATTCAGCCAGTGCAAGCATGGACATTCTTTCTTATAGATAAGTTGCAATATATATTTATATTATAATACATGAGTGCTACAATACCCAAATTAGGCAAATACCACAATAATATAAGAGTTTTTTCCTCCATGGTACGTTAGGCTGGGTCAGCCACTATCTATGTCTTTATTTACATTTGTTGTTGTTGTTGTTGTTATAGGGTTTAACGCCATTTTTCAGCACAAGATAGGCTATACATGGCGGCCAGTATTAATGGTGGAGGAAGAACCCTGGAAAATCCCGGGAAGAACCACCGACCCACGAGAAGCTACTGGCGGGCTTTCTCACGTACCCACGTTAGCCGAGCCTGGACTCGAACTCACGCAGACAGAGGTGAGATGGCAGTGATCCGTAACGGTCAGCGCTTTAGACCACTCGGCCACTCGGGGCCCCTTATTTACATTTACACGTTTCGATTGACAGAGATTTTTATATAGGAATCGATACTGGGAACGTCATAGAAACTTTACAAACTGTAACCATGCAGCAATAGCAAAATGGTTTTAATATATAATAATAATGAGGACTTTGTATAGCGCCTAATCTTTAGAAGCTCTAAGCGCTTTACAACATTTGACAACACTTAAAAAAAAACATATATAATGATATGATTACAAAAATAAAAACAAACACCACGAAATTAGAAAACAGAAAACATGCTGTAAATATTTAAGGTAAGGATACATTATTAGGTCTTCAAGTCTGTTCTTGCAGTTGAAACAGGTGAGTTTTAAGAGCGCTCTTGAATGAGATCACTGTGTCTCTGTGTCTAAGTTCAGTGGGCAATTCATTCCACATTGCTGGGCCCTGGTATGCAAAAGAACGTTGTCCATATGATTTCATTTTCATAGTGGGAATAATGAGAATACGAGTGTCAGAAGAGGAGTGTAAGTATCTTGCTGGTGTGTACACATGGGTGAGGTCAGATAGGTATGTTGGACTGGAGCCCGTCAGTGAAACGTAGCACAGAGAACAAATTTTGTGTTTAATTCTGGATCGTATGGATAGCCAGTGAAGGGTACAGAGCAGGGGAGAGGCGTGCTCTGATCGTGGTACTCTAAGGATGATTCGAGCAGCTGTATTTTGAACTTTTTGAAGTTTCTGAAGTAGATATTGAGATGAACCAGACAGAATTGAGTTACAATAGTCCAGTCTTGAAAGTACTAAGGAACACACAAGTGTTTTAGTGGCATCAACTGAAAGATACTTGCGAATGGAGTTGATGCGTCTCAGCTCAAGATACGCAGCCTTGCATATGTTCATGACATGTTGGTGCAATGAGAGAGTACTGTCAAGAGTAACACCTAGGTTTCGTACTGACTGTGTGAATTTAATGTTGGTGTTGCTGATATTTATTGTCTGCGGTAAAGGATGTGAATGAGAAAGTCTTTGTGTTGTAATCAGAATGGCTTCAGTTTTATCATCATTCATCTGCTGCTTGTTACATGTCATCCATGATTTCACATCGGAAATGCACCTCTCTACGCCTTGGATGGTAGCTTCAACTTCAGTTGGATGGCTAGATTTGTATATTTGGGTGTCATTTAGCATACAATTGGTGAAACACTGGATGATGATCTATGACACTTGAGAGTGGCTGAGTGTACAGAATGAAGAGAACAGGTCAAGAACAGACCCCTGTGCAACTTGGCTGGAGCGTTTTCCATTTGCGGACACAATCTGTGTCCTGTTGACCAAGCAGGGCTTGAACCATAATATATACCGATAACAACATTAAGTACCACGATAATATAGCGTTCCAGGCCATTTTAAATATTATTTAAATTATGTTACTAATTCCACACTAGACCAACAAGTAGGTCTCCGCTTTTTGTTTT